>CAKLCZ020000001.1:337500-630803 GCA_921293315.2 Nemurella pictetii
TTTCTCGTAATAATATCTTGAACAGTCGCTTTTATGCAAAATTTGCGTTACTTGCTTTTTAATTCTAGCAATAATTCGACTCAGTTTAGAAATTTTACTCTCGCACCTTTAATTTTCGTTCCTGAAATCCTGAAACTCCCTCAGTATAATTTTGTACTTGCCACTTTTGCGCGTCGTCACTTTTTCCATTATAGTTGTAGAAAAATGCGTAGGAGACCGCGTAGGCTGTGAAAACTAGCGCCACCAACGCGTGGAAAACCTGCAATTTGACATAAAGCCGCATGAAGGACTTTTTCTGGACACGGAGTTGAATTATGCCAACCGTCGTCGCTTCAAAGCCATTGTGCCGAGGAACAACATGAATGTTAAAGAGAGAGAGAGTAAACCGACCTGCAGCGAGGTCTGTCGGCCGAAGACGGTATTAATCTGGTCGACGAGGTCGGTAAGCGCCCGGCTTTTGCGTCGCAACAGCTGGCTGTCAAACGGCGCTGCCTGGTGCCAGCCTACAGAAGCAAAATTAGGATTTTCTGTTAGGCACGCTTAGAAAATCCTTAAAATGTTTATTTGCTTTCACACGCACTGGGGGAGGCGGGGCTAGTTGGCGCAGGGGCACCCAAAGACTAGGTGCCTTTTACTCAAAAACCATTTGACATTCAATTCGTTTGAAAAATTCCCGCGATTGGGAAACACGGTGCGCATGCAGCCTGAGAAAATCATCTAATTACAGCGCCGGGAACGAAAGTTATGAAGGCAGTGGGTTTTCGGGGCGCTAAAGTAACTTTGTAGTGAGTCGGTAAATTTTCGATTTCTCACGATAAAAGTTCAAATTGAAAAAATTAAAAATATGGTTGGTTCATTTTAGTCAGAGCTTAGCAGGGGCGGATCTAACGGTCAGCATTTCAGCAAATGCTGACTGGGCCCCTGCCTTCTGGGCCCCTCTGGGCCCCGGCTTGTGCGTCGATATTTTTTACGACAAGAAAATAAATGTTAATAAATTTGATATCTTAATAATATAATATTTTCACGTACACATAACTACGAAAAATATGAGACTAACCACTAGGGCCCCAAACAGCTACTACATAATATTGTAACGTTAGATTGGCTAAGAGTGTATTCGTAGATTCTCTAGAATATCCATATCTAGTGCTCCGAGTACCGACGACTCGCTTGTCGCGCCGCTATACCCTTTGCCGGTCAGCGCCGACAAAGGGTTGCGACAGTGGAAAGAAGTACTAGGGAGGTATTGGGTGAAATTGTTTCTAGTTACTGAATCTGAAATAAGACGCAAATGTAGAACTAGGAAATTTGCTCGAGTTTTGCGCACATAGAAATAAAAAAAACATGCAGTCAGTTCGGGTTAGAATTCCACCTCGTGCGGACGTTGTTTCAAGTAGGCCAGGAAGCTGGACTTTTCGTCGCTAATAGATACCTTTGCCAAGGCAAAAAGCCGCCGCTGTGCCACATTCAAGTAGATGGGGTGAGTCAACGAATTTAAATAAATATAACATTTAATATTATGAAATAAATAAAATTTCCTCTTCCGACAAATTTTATGTTTTCAAATTAAAACTAGTAATACTAAACAATATTATAAGATTTTGCGTGACAGATCCCCCCCCCCCCCGCAACACCAACACCAACCCAACTAAGAGGGCCCCTTGGATACGTTTGCTGACTGCCTTTTGAGTCTTAGATCCGCCCCTGGAGCTTAGGTAAGCTAAAGTAGGTGCTTTATTTAAAATCAATTTCAAAGTCAAAAGTTCAAGTTGGGGCAAGTTGGCGCAATTTTAAACATAACCTCCAAGACACACGAGTGACGAGATACGGAATCTTTTAACCGTTTTATTAAGTTTTATTTCCTTGTCAGATCATGAGATAGTATTGTAGGGTGACTGCAGATGGCTCCACGCCTCCACACTTGATGGTAAAGGCAGCTAGGATGGTTCGGTCCACGAACAAGTCAATCCGGAGTGTTGCTAAGATCTTGGTAATCCGCGCCGAACTCTGACACGTTACGTCAAGAAATTCAAAGAGGAGGACTTTGAGGCGACCACCACATGCCCATCATTGAAGTTGGGTACAAAGGAAGCCGCAGGGTATTTAATGATAAGGAAGAAGAAGCTTTGAAGGGATACATCTAAAAGGCATCGGATATTTATTATGGCATGCCACCTAAGGAAATCAGGAAATTTTCTTGGCAGTATGGGAGTGCCTTGGGATCGCGTATGCCTGAAATTTGGGCAGACAAACAAATGGCTGGTGCTGAATGGTTCACGGGTTTTCTGAAAAGTCAACCTAATTTGTCGATCAGAATTACGGAAGCTTCAAGTTTAGCGAGAGCGACGAGCTTCAGTGAAACGAACGTCGCAGCACTCTTTAAAAGTGTAAAGACTGTCATGGATGCAAACAGTTTTGGACCGGGGGATATTTGTAACGTGGACGAGACTGGTATTACCACGGTTCAAAAGCCAGACAAAGTCGTTGCTCGTCGCGGGTGGAAGCAGGTTGGCAAACTGACGTCCACCGAGCGAGGAACGCTCGACACCCTTACTTTGTCGGTGTCGGCTCTGGGAAATAGCATAACTCCATTCTTTATATTCCCCAGAGTAAACTATATTCGAGATGCTCCTATTGGCAGCATTGGGGCAGCTAATCCATCAGGGTGGATGAAAGAATTACATTTCGTCGAAATCTTCGACATATTGTGAAACAGTAGCTTTGGCTAATGAGATAATAGTTAGGTTATGTGGTTTTTTTAAACATTTGCACATTTAAGGGATCTGAAAGCGTCAAAAATGGAAAAGTAAAAAGTGCGCCAACCAGCACCGTTTCTCGAGAAATCTCGTACGCCCCATTGGGCATAACAAATAACGTAACAAATTTAATTTTTGGGGACATTTAAATCTAATTTTCAAATGGAGTATTATTTTAAAGCAAACCCTTATAATCATTAACCGACACAGTGGTGACCTTGAAAGACCAGCATGAAACCATGGCGACGTTTCCATAAAACATTATTTTAAATCAATTAATTATCTATCAATCAAATCTGCGTATTACAAACTATTCTGTTTACTCGCAGCAATGTCTTGCGCCGTGTTTTTGTGCTGGTTGTTCAAACTTGACGCCAGGTGTCAGCTCGAGCCACATCACTTCTGCTACAACGCTCTTAACGGTCATCTCAAGCTCGAAGCCAAGTGTTATCGTTGTTGCTATGTCTCTACCCAAGGTTTATAGAGTACTACCAGGTTAGCTCACTGGGGGGGTAGGGCTGTGATTGGTTACAACCTCGTGACGTCGACTGGAGACCTCAATCCACCGGGAAACTTGAATTCACTGCATTGCAAGCGGACGGAAAGCGACTTTAATTGAAAGTAACCGAGTTATTTGCAAATTAATTATTTAAAATACACCCGGAGTTATATTAAAATTGTAATTAGATGTTCTAGAGTAGTATTCTCTAGGGTAGGAAAGGGAAAGGGAAAGCGGTAAGCATTTTTATTGGAAACAACAGATTTATTTGCAAATTAATGATTTAAAATACACCTGGAGTTATATTAAAATTGTAATTAGATGTCTTAGAGTAGAATGCTCTGGGGTAGGAAAGGGAAAGTGGAGGAAAATTCATACAAAGGGCCAAACCATAAATTTGAACAAATATTCCTTTTTACTCATTTTATTTGGAAACAGTTTTCACATTTGACGTATTATCGTTTTAGTATCGCGACGAATTTCATACATGAAGGCTAATAACATAAACTGAAGCTTACCAGCAGTTGAAGCCGAGGAAACGGAAGTTGCTTACTCTCAGATGACATTGGCGAATGCAGTCTGTCTGTCTGTTGAAAACACCTTGCAGCCCGGGAGTCTCCGAAGCTGAAACACTCACAATATCGCTCCATTGCTACGAAAAAATAGCCAAAGGATTATTGTCACTTGTCAGTTAGTTTTTGTAAGCATGGGTATACCATACCAGTTCACATACCAGTCCACCAAACAAATTCCAGTGGTTTATAATTGAGAACACATTTGAGAATCATTCAAGGGAAACTAAAAAAGCCTGAATCCGTCAAGTAAGAATTCTCATGACACAATTTCAAGTTACATAGTAGCCCACAGCATATCAATCACAGCAAGCATTCTCTCAAGACTTATAAATTTGCTTATTGCTATAATACACATTTGAAATACACAAAATAATAAATTGCACAGCACTTTCAATCACATCAAGTTTCTCAAGTCTTAAATTTTCCTAATGATCTCTTGCTCTTCTTGACTAGCATCTGGTTCAATAGGAGGTGTCACTGTAAGCAAACTCACGACTTCACTTCTACTTGTCTGACGCTGTCGCCCAGAACGATCCTGCTCTGTTCCACTTCCACGTAGGAGCAGGGATGGTATAGCAGACTGATTGAGAAGCTAAATCAGATAGTATAATAATCTATTTCTTGCATGCTGCCAGCAACCTTCTTAGCTGAAAGACCTAGGAGCTCGGCTTTTAGGTTCCTCTCGTAGTCGTCGCTGGTGAAATGCACGGAACAGATGCGGCAAGATTTCGCGTTACATTTTCCGTCCCGATGTATATACAGGTTTTCCAAACGTTACAAAGCTTTTCGTCGAGTGGAAACCGATGATACTCAATGTGGCGTGTTAGTAATTCTTTTTGTGTCTCTTGCAGAGAGTTGTTACACAGAGCGACTGTGCATCTTGTTCCTGGCATCTAGAACAGACAGGAATATTAGGGGTTATGTTCAGTTGAATCAAGTCATTTTTCGGAAAATTTTAATGGTTACTAAGCCTATGTTATGAAGGTTGTATAATAAAAGAAGCACGTAATTACAATTTGTATTAAGCAAAGAGATGTTGTTAGATAGTGAAAGCTGCGAGTCTCGTTTAGAATTGAATGGCTAACAAAACAATACGCAAAATGGGATGGCCCACTTTGACCATCCTACAGGGCATCTTACATTTCACGAGCAAATGTATGTTTCGTTTATTTGATATATATTTTACTTTATTAATTCATAGTACTTACTGTGTGTGCCTTATTATAAGAAAACACCGAAACGACACGAAAACTGACAGCCGTCGGGCTTGTAGTCAAACGTCAGTCACATTCACATCGGGCGATCGGGTCTCCAGCTGACGTCACGAGTAGAAAGAGCAGTTCGTGCGTTTTACCGAAATGCTCCAAATGAGCTAGCCTATAGTACTCTATGAACCTTGGTCTCTACCTCCATTCAAACTCAATGATACCTTCCTGGTTTGGGTGATCACTGTGCTGTGCCGAGTCACAATCCATCACTTGTTAAAAGCTCAGGCGCTCACTGAGAGACAGGAGCTGGCTGTGAAAAAGTCGTCTGCTTCAAAGCCAACCTTTCATCAGAACAGGATTAGTCCTGATTAGATTGAAGTCCTCCACATGCAAGCGTTTTGGGAAATATTGGAAACTGATTCCAAATGTCTTGTTTCAGACCCGGCTCCTACATCGACTTCACCGGCCTAGATTGCACTCCTGACTGCGACACCACCCGGATGCAGCTAAGGATTTGATTTTTATTCGGAAATAATTTTTTCCGTATTTATCTGCTCTGTTTGAAATCAGTTAGAACATTTTATTATGTAGTACTTAAATAAATGTATCTTTATTAAATTTAAACAAGGCTATGCGAACACTCATATAATCGTGTTGTGGATGAGCGTAATACTTACGTTCACCCTCAACGCGATTATAATGCGTGTGCGCATAGCCTAGAGGCTTTTATGATCAATTTAAAATGTACGGCGTTTATTTAGCAGCTTATTTCTCAATGACATTGAATATTTCAAAAATTAAAAATCGATTTAAAGAAAAACTAATCAATTGATTTGCTTGAAATTAACACAGTATCTTCTTTGTAGGATTTGTAATGAGCACAGTAAATTTTGTTAAGATCGGTTGAAGATAAAGTTGCTAAAGTTGCAAAAAACTGCTAAAACGCTAAAAAAGCGTCATAAAAGCGCCATTTTCAAGAAAAGCGCTAAACTTACAACAATGAAATTTGTACACAAACATGAAATTGAGGGGTTTTAAATATCTGGAAAATTTCGTCAAATTATATTTAGATCCTTGGCCACTAGAGTGGAAAACGTGTTTTGGAAGAACTGAAAATTTTCGTAAAAACTTAATAACCTAAAATTTACTCGTTCGAATTGCTTCAAAAACGTGGCAGATCTAAGTTCAGAGAAAACGAAGGTTCACAGAAATTTTCATCAAAATCCGTTTTGGCGTTTGGCCTGTAGAGCGCGAACAAACACACAAAAAAAACAAAAAAAAACAAAAAAAAAACAATCCGGATTTTTTTAGCAGTAAAGTGTAATTGAAGATTTCGCTTCACTCGCTACGCTCGTTACGCTCATCAATAATTTCGTTTGGATTCTTGTAACTTGGTCCTGGTTATTTATTCTTCTCAAGTGACTTTCTGAATGTATCTCTTGGAAATACTTAAAAATCATTGTTTAAACGTTTAAAAACAATGATTATAATGTGTTTTCAAAAGATGAATTCAAGAAGTCACTTGGAAAAACAACTGTCAGAAGAATGCGAGGGGACTGGTACCTATCCCTATTCAAAATTCAAGGCAAAAAAGGTTTCGAATTGCAGAGTCTATGAATGCCAAAGTAGCAAAGAGTTCTTCAGTTAGCTGCTAGGAGTCGCATTCTTATACCAGTATCTTAGATCGCGACTCACCACGCGCCGCCACCAGTTGCTCCAGCTCGCCGCCGAAGCGCTGCCAGAGCTGCGCAGCGAGCAGCGCGCACGCGCAGAGCTCCACGGTGGCCGTTGCGTTCAGCACAAAGGCGCAGGCGCGAGTCAGATGCACGACGGCGAGCTCTAGCGGCGGGAACGACGCCGGCGTTTGTTCTTCGTCTTCCATGTTGCTGAAGAACTCCTCCTCGGCGAGGTAGAGGTGAAGTGGCAACAGCGCAGCCACTGCGCAAAGCTGCGCGGCGAGAACACGGCGCGTGCGCAGCGGGCGGTAGTTGAGCAGGGTTGCCGCTTCGTCGGCGCGGCGCTGATGACACGAGGTGGGCGCTGATTGGTTGAAGTAATTATACTACCAAAGGGAGTAGAGTCTTTCCCCCCCCCCCCCTGGTGGTCCACTGGTGACCCTGTACCATGGTATAAGCATGGATGGTATAAGCATAGAGTAAAGAATGGTATAAGTATAGTTGTCTTGACAAGGTATGCCATTGCGCATGGTCCCCCCTCCACTCAGCCGCCGCGTGACGTCAGCTGGTGAGCAGATCGCTGGCCGAGCCGAGCCGTGCATGCTGGAATGGCCCATGTGCTATTGCATACACGTGCGTTTGGGTGTCAAACTCCCGAATTATCCTAACCAAGGAATTAATTTACCGTGCATGAACTCTTGTGCCTCCGAATGTTTCTCTTTTATAGGCGTATTTCGTAGAAATTTAAGAAATAATGGCAATGGATCAGTTTCCGTTCTGTTCTGGCTTGCTTTGCGTCTTGGAAAGAGGCTAATATTTGGTGATATTATTACATTAACTTTGTTGACGCACTAGTCTAGCTTACCATTGGCTTCTAGTGGTAGACAAGTTAAGTTCTTAAATAAATAAAGAACAATAATAATATCAGAATGGCAGAGCACAACAAAACAACGTGTGGTTATGCTCAAGTCACAGTTGGACATTTGACGTGTTATATGGTCATGGTTTCATTATATGTGCAGTGTATGGCTGTAAGATCGAATCCACGAAACGCAGTACCGAAGTAAATATATCGATTTTAAGATTTCCAATCAAAGAAGCCGAAGTGTGCAAAGCATGGGTAGCTTTCTGTAGGCGAGATGATAAATTTAGTTGCCAGTACGCGACAATATGCACGGAACAATTTGACTCGGGCTGTTTTCGGTGAGATTTGCGACATCGGCTACTAAATTACTCCCCAAAACAGTCGCGAAAAGTGGCCCCGGGGTCAGTTCCCACGCTAAAAGGCCCCAAAGTTCAATCAAGCATGGACATGGAATACTCTCGATCTGAAAGGCGATTGAGAGGCGAGAAGAGGGTTGTCAGAAAGCGTATGACATGAGATGATTGCATCGTCTGCTAATTCGTAAGTGCAGAAGTATTTTGATACAGTGACTTGTATTTACATAAATCTTTAATTAAAAGCTGTAATTCTCGCCACGAAGAAGAGAAAAGAGAGAAGTTAGCTAGAAAAATGAAGAAAACTGTGGAGTTATTCAATCAACAAATACTATGCCCTTGGATGTGTCTCAATTATTGCTTATTTTCGTAATATTTCGTGTTTTGTGTTAATTAACACATCAGTATTCAGTTTAATATAATGGCATGTTCTGTAAATTAAACCCCATCTGACAATACTTAGTATGGAGGTACCTTCACAAACATATTATGTTATTGTCGTTAATGTTAATAATAAGTTTTTCATGCAGCTTATAAACATACAACCTGCATGCGTTTATGTTTTATTGTGATTATTTATCTAACAGTCCTTATTTTATTTTGGTGGCTTCTGCCACAGCTAGTTTAATATTGTTACTCCACGCATTGTCAGTCATTTCAGTTGTTTTCGAACTCTTCTGTGAAAGAAACACTCCAATAACTAATAATTCCTCGCCAATCTCAAGCTTTTGCCCGCCGAGCGGCTCGTTCTCCTCACCAGCTGACGTCATGCGCGAGGCGGACGGAAACGCGTCCACCGGGGTGCTTGGACTTGGATATCCAAGTCCATGGCTAAACCTTGTCAACTAATGCTTATACCATGACCCTGTACAACTTGTGGTCATACCGTCATTATGCCGACAAGGCGTTCCCTCAAATCACCCGGGATAAACATTCGCGAGTGCTTCGCTACTGCTCGGCAATGTTCGTGCCCAACCCGTCTATAGCCTCTGGGGTATAAGTTGACCTGCTGTGTTTCCTGCCGTGCTGGAGAAGGAAACATAGTGCGACTGTGGGCGTCGGGTTATATCTCGCCGAGTGTAAAGTCTCAAACTGCACGTGCACGCGCCACGCCGCTTGCCCACTTAATTCTTGGAAAAAACATCAGCAAATTCTCTAAATTTATAAATCATTCGGAATAGCTGCATTTCAAAAATTTATTGGAGAAAAAAGGCTTATTTCGCGACGATTTCGCGGGATGTATGGTTATTTCGGTTTAATGGCTGGTTTTTCGTGAAATTTTGTCGTGAAATCGCGATGAGTTCGTTCCATATTTGTGATGGGAATTCCATTAACTGAACCCATCTCATCTGCAAGAAAAACATGAGATTTCAACAATTAACGATTTCGCAAATCACATGAAATCGTGACTCTAGGCTTATGGTAAACCTGCAGATAATTTCCAATTGTGTGCTAAACATCAAAGATGAAAGTTTCGTTCAGGATTTTTGACTATTTAATAAACGTGGCAGTTTTCCGTTGTGTGTGGGAGCTTTTGTTCCTTTTTTTGCTGTTCCGTGCGCGAGTTTTAATTTGTTTGATGAATTTGGCAGTTATATAATAAACAGTTAATATTCAATTGGAAAAGGGTTTGGTACAATTACCTTATTTTATTTTTGGTCTTACATCTATATTCTAAATGAGTACGCTCATCTACAACGCGATCAGCGTGAGCGTTCGCGAAGCGCGAAGTCATTAAGTTTTCTAGCGCCGAGCGAACAAGGTTATTCCTGAATTTAAATAGACTTCAATAAGAGACTTGCTCCACGAAACGATGACAGGAAGACTAAATCTTTCAAAACATCGGGACTGTGCGATATAAGACTGTTATTCCAATAGACCTATGCCACTAAGAAAAAAATGTCGTCAGGTCCCACAGGACGTACTGCTAGTTTGTAAAAATAAATTAGCTAAGCTAAATAACAAAAGAACTTCACGAAGCAGGCAGCACAGCTTCGCGAAGCAGGCAGCACAGCTTCACGAAGCAGGCAGCACAGCTTCGCGAAGCAGGCAGCACAGCTTCGCGAAGCAGGCAGCACAGCTTCACGAAGCAGGCAGCACAGCTTCGCGAAGCAGGCAGCACAGCTTCGCGAAGCAGGCAGCTCAGCTTCCCGAAGCAGGCAGCACAGCTTCACGAAGCAGGCAGCACAGCTTCGCGAAGCAGGCAGCACAGCTTCGCGAAGCAGGCAGCTCAGCTTCACGAAGCAGGCAGCACAGCTTCGCGAAGCAGGCAGCACAGCTTCACGAAGCAGGCAGCACAGCTTCCCGAAGCAGGCAGCACAGCTTCGCGAAGCAGGTAGCTCAGCTTCCCGAAGCAGGAAGCACAGCTTCACGAAGCAGGCAGCACAGCTTCACGAAGCAGGCAGCACAGCTTCGCGAAGCAGGCAGCACAGCTTCGCGAAGCAGGCAGCACAGCTTCCCGAACCGTCGGGAAAAGTTTGAGTTTTCGGAACTTGTCGCTCATTACCAAGTAAACTAGCCTTTTTTTGAAAACTAACGTGCGAGGGTGAGGACGACACCCGAGACTTGAGAAATTTACAATAATGGATGTTGATTCTTCCTGGCAACAAGCTGCTGCCGTCGGTTCCCTAGCAACTCACCAGCAGCGCTTCGATCGCCGCCCGACGCGACGGCGCAAGCGCCCCGCCCAGCGCTGTGAAGGCCACGCCCACCTCGCAACACATGCGCACTGCCCAAAGCGCCTTGAATCTGGGATGGTAATATTCACTGCGCACGCGCCACCATGACGTCACGTAGAAGTAGGCGAGCGTGGAAAAGGCAGCGAGCAGCAGCGTCGAGTAGGCCGTGGCGGGCAGCGATCTGCGCACGCGCAGTGTGTCTGGGTCGCGCAGCACGAAGGGGGAGGTGCCCAGAAGACGGGACAGCGCCAGCATCGGGCGCAGCGCAGTGCGCAGGCGCGACTTATCCTCGGCGGCCGGCGCAGGCGTCCTAGCGTCACGGACCACGGCTCTGTTGATCGTTAAAGTAGACATCTGTACGCTGTACACTGAAAACCGTCCATTTGAAATTTTTACCAGTCTAAGATAAGGTTCGTTTAAAAAATTGTGTATGTGCCTTTCTTGTCCAATAAAATATAAGTGTTTTTTTTTTTAGCTATATTTGGGTCTAAACTTTCAGCGGAAACGTTCAGCCCTGCCCACGGCACAATGTGCTCCCGCCTTTTACTTTTAAAAAGGAAACCCCTTTTCCCATTTGCAAAAACTGATGCCCACAAGACAAACCTATATGCCCATGAGGCAAATGATATTCCCGTGCGGCAAACCCATTTGCTTATAAGGTAAGCCCGGTAAGTAAAGTCCCTCAAGGGTTATGTCTGGAGTAATCTTGCAAATAATAACAAAACAAAACAATGTTTACCTGTCACCGCCGCCTTGTTCGATGGTAAACGGACGGACTTCAATGAGGACCATGGCTGCAGTGATTACTCTGTCAAGATTTCACCACCCGGCGTTTGTTTCCAACCGACAGCGTTGCCAGTTCTCGGAGAAGTCGGCCGGGACATCGGAGTCGGGGCAGGAAAGTGTTGAGAAATGCAACGCTGTCGACATCGAGCGACTTGTTGTGGCTTGTTGCCGGCTGTTGCTAGGGTGACATTCCTGTGTTTTCTTTCACATTATCTTGTGTAAGACTCGATACTTCGACGATGCAGGTCATTTCTACCCTCGGTTGATCCATTTGTTGTACGAGTACGTCGCGTCAGCATCTAGGCTATTTGCGCCGGTCGGACAGAAAGACAACTTTCCTAGCAACATTGTCATTGAATAAAAAGCAATGACAGACAGTGCTTAAAAATTAAACTGTCATTTCCAGACGAATTCTTTATAAATACTTGCGCTGGGATTTAAAACTGCTTTAAAAAAAATTTTGCTTTAAAAAAATATATCAGTTAATATAAAGGCAGTCTTAAAATAAAATTACTACAAATTCACTAAGAAGTTGCTTTAGAAATCACCAAAAAAAATTGTGTCAAGTCAGCAGGGGCGGAACTAGGCGCCCGCGGGGGGCCCGTCGCCCGTGTCATATTTTTCGTTCGATATCATAATATTGTATAAATGCGCAATCGCGACAATTCTTTTCTGCGATTAGTTTTTATGTTTCCTGTCTCACGCTAGGCTGCAAGTAGAATTTGAGTTTGCTAATCCATATTCCTAGAACACTAAACCTCTCAGGGCCGGTATTACGATCTCTGAACTTCCTCCCAGAAGTTCACTAAACAGTAGTTCACTGAACTAAATTTCCGTTGCGTATTACGATTTGAAAACAACCGCCGAACACCAATCCTGTGAACTAGAGACAAATCTGGCAACAAGGCTGGATGTTTTGGCAGTCGTTCTCTTCAAAATGGCTACTCCAAAGAAGTTTATTCGTGCCGCGAACTTTACAAATGACGATGAAAATTCAATTTTAGACTCGGTTGAAAAACACAAGGATATAATAGAGAGTAAAAGAAGCGACTCTCTTACCTGGAAGGAAAAGGTATGAGTGGCAACCCTTACACTTGATTTGATCATTTATTGAAATTAGCATGGGACATAGTCTGCTGCTCTAGTAGTAGGTAATTTATTTTATTGGCAATTACATGTTAATGTGGCTTGTTAATTTCTTGCCAGGAAAGAGTATGGCTGATTGTTCAAGATGAATTTAATTCAAAATAAAACACCCCAGAACGGCTAAAGAATTAAAACTGAAATAGTCTTGCCTGAAGAAGGCAGCGGAGAAGGAGGCCAGTAAGCAGTTGCAGCGGCTTCGTGGTACGGGCGGCGGGCCATGTGTGCCACCAACGAATAATATAATACAATATATATAATATATAATAAATATATTAAATAAAAATTATTAAATTATTATATATAATACTAGCAGCGGAGCCCGTGCCTCCGGCACTATGTGGTTACGCCTTTTACTTATAATTAATTTTTTTTTTCATTTTTTTTTTTTAAGCTCATAAGGCTGCCCCTTTACCCTTAAGGCAAACCCTATGCCCATAAGGCAAATCCTATGTCCATATGGCATAAGTACGTCTATAATGCAGAAATGTGCCAATAAGGCAAAACCTTTGTTCAAAAGGCAAACCCTACGCCCATAAGGCAAACCTTATGCCCCTAAGGCATAAAGTCTTTTAGTTTTTAACGACATGGGGTGCATGTTCGCCCTATGAACGAATAGTTCAACCAATGGGCGTGAATAGAACCTATATAACTTAGGGTGAACCAAACGCCATTAGGACTAAATATGCACGTAGCAGTTGTAGTAGCTGTCTAGACTGGGTTCCCAAAGTTTCGACCAAGTTTTCAAATAGAACTGTTCAATTGATTCCATGGAAAAAAAACCTCTGCTGTGTATAATAAGCTGTGTTTAAATTCTAGACAAAGACGCGTGGTGGAGTGTAAGTGAATTTTTCCCTTTATGCATAGAAGATTTATGCAATTGATACATATAACATAAGGTGGACCAAACGCCCTTAGGGCGAACTATACGCCCATTGGGCTTACTATACACCCATAGGGTAAACTTTACGCCCATAGGGCAAACTATACACCCATAGGGTGAACCATACGCCTATACGCTCAAAGGGCGAACTATACACCCATATGGTGAACTATACGCCCAAAGGGCAAACTATACACCCATATGGTGAACTATACGCCCAAAGGGCAAACTATACACCCATATGGTGAACTATACGCCCATAGGGCAAACTATACACCCTTAGGGTGAACTTTACACCCGTAGGGCGAACTATACGCCCAAAGGGCGAACTATACACCCATAGAGTGAACTTTCCGCCCATAGGGCGAACTATACGCCCATAGGGCGAAATATAGGCCCATAGGGTGAACTATACGTCCATAGAGCGAACTATACACCCGACCCATAGGGTGAACTTTACGCCCATAGGGCGAACTATACGCCCATAGGGCGAACTATACGCACGTAGGGCGAACTATACGCCCAAAGGGCGAACTATACGCCCATAGGGCAAACTATACGCCCATAGGGCGAACTATACGCCCATAGGGCGAACTTTACGCCCATAGGGCAAACAATACGCCCATAGGGCGAACTATACGCCCATAGGGCGAAGTATACGCCCATAGGGCAAACCATACGGTCATAGGACGAACTATACGGCCTTAGGACGAACTATACGCCCATAGAGGAAAAATACGCTCAAGGTTAACAAAACGCTCATAGGCCTAATTTTCGCAATACGGGTGAATGTTCGCTAAACGTATAGGGCGAACCATACGCCTAAAGGGCGAACCATACGACCATAGGGTGAACTATACGACCATTGGGCGAACCACACACCCATAGGACGAATTATCCGCCCATAGGGACAAAAATACGCTCAAAGGGCGAACAAAAAGCTTATAGGCCTAATTTTCGCAATACGGGTGAATGTTCGCCAATTTTATAGTTCATTAGTATAGTACGCAATGGGCGTATAGTTCGACCTATGGGCGTATGGTTCGCCCTACGGGCGTATGGTTTGCCCTATGGGCGTATGGTTCGCCCTATGGGCGTATAGTTCACCCTATGGGTGTATAGTTTGCCCTATGGGCGTATAGTTCACCCTATGGGTGTATAGTTTGCCCTATGGGCTTATAGTTCACCCTATGGGTGTATAGTTTGCCCTATGGGCGTATAGTTCACCCTATGGGTGTATAGTTCACCCTATGGGCGTATAGTTTGCCCTATGGGCGTATAGTTCACCCTATGGGTGTATAGTTTGCCCTATGGGCGTATAGTTCACCCTATGGATGTATAGTTCACCCTTTGGGCGTAAAGTTCACCCTATGGGTGTATAGTTCACCCTATGGGCGTATAGTTCACCCTATGGGTGTATAGTTCACCCTATGGGCGTATAGTTCACCCTATGGGCGTATAGTTCACCCTATGGGTGTATAGTTTTCCCTATGGGCGTATAGTTCACTATATGGGCGTATAGTTTGCCCTATGGGCGTATAGTTCACCCTATGGGTGTATAGTTTGCCCTATGGGCGTATAGTTCACCCTATGGGTGTTTAGTTCACCCTATGGGTGTATAGTTCATCCTATGGGTGTTTAGTTCACCCTATGGGCGTATAGTTTGCCCTATGGGCGTATAGTTTGCCCTATGGGCGTATAGTTCACTATATGGGTGTATAGTTTTCCCTATGGGCGTATAGTTCACTATATGGGTGTATAGTTTGCCTTATGGGCTTATAGTTCACCCTATGGGTGTATAGTTTGCCCTATGGGCGTATAGTTCACCCTATGGGTGTTTAGTTCACCCTATGGGTGTTTAGTTCACCCTATGGGTGTAAAGTTCATCCTATGGGTGTTTAGTTCACCCTATGGGCGTATAGTTTGCCTTATGGGCCTATAGTTCACCCTATGGGTGTATAGTTTGCCCTATGGGCGTATAGTTCACCCTATGGGTGTTTAGTTCACCCTATGGGCGTATAGTTTGCCCTATGGGCGTATAGTTCACCCTATGGGTGTATAGTTTTTCCTATGGGCTTATAGTTCACCCTATGGGTGTATAGTTCACCCTATGGGCGTATAGTTTGCCCTATGGGCGTATAGTTCACCCTATGGGTGTATAGTTTTTCCTATGGGCGTATAGTTCACCCTATGGGTGTTTAGTTCATCCTATGGGCGTATAGTTTGCCCTATGGGCGTATAGTTCACCCTATGGGTGTATAGTTTTTCCTATGGGCGTATAGTTCACCCTATGGGTGTTTAGTTCACCCTATGGGCGTATAGTTTGCCCTATGGGCGTATAGTTCACCCTATGGGTGTTTAGTTCACCCTATGGGCGTATAGTTTGCCCTATGGGCGTATAGTTCACCCTATGGGTGTATAGTTTTTCCTATGGGTGTATAGTTTGCCCTATGGGGTTATAGTTCGCCCTTTAGGCGTATAATAATAATAATAATAATAATAATAATATATAATAATAATAATAATATATTTTTATTCCAAATTGGTTGGTCAAAACATTGGAAAGTCAATAAAAGTTAGAATACATTGTTTAAATACTCGTTAACCGAATAAAAACAGTTATTCATTAAAAACATTTTGAGCTATTTAGCGAAGTCATTAGATTCCTTCTTACATTTAATATAATAAGGTAGATGGTTAAAACAATTTACCCCATTTGCAATTGGTCCTTTACTATGGATAGCCGTCAAGTCAAATAATTTGTTATTCGTCCTTAATGTATAGTAAACTTGGTGATTGTCACTTATCGTTTTAGTCAAATGCTTATTACTTAATACATATAAAACTACCGAAAAAATGTACATACAGGGTAGAGGCATAATGTTATATTTTTTAAAAAGAGGTTTTGTCGGGTCTTTAAAATAAACACCGGGATCCGTAGGCTCATAGCTGGCATTAGCCAGGTATTTGATGGCCCTTTTTTGTAATCGAAACAATTTGATAGTGTGTTGTGAGTGTCCCCAAATAACAATGCCATATAAAAGGTTGGAATGTACATACGAAAAATAAACTAATTTAGCTGTATTAAAGTTACAAACTTTTAATACTCTTTTTACCAGGTAGCAGCCAGAGGAGATTTTCTGTGCAACGTTGTTGATATGAGTTACCCAATTTAATTGATAATCTATTGTCACACCAAGGAATTTGGTCTCATCGAATACCTTGATACTCTTTCCGTTTAGATATAAAAGAGGAGACGAGTTTTCATCTAGTTGATTACTTCGCAGATGTCGGCCTTTAAATTTTATGATTACAGTTTTTGCAGTATTAAGTACTAGATCATTTTGTATGCTCCATTCGGCCATTTGATTTACTGCCAATTTACTTTTATCTGCGATGGTGTCACCGTTTTCACAAACTAGTTGGGTGGTGTCATCAGCAAATGTTGTTAATGTTCCTATGGTCACCTTTGAATCAAGATCATTTGTATAAATGATGAACAGTATCGGAGCAATACAAGCTCCCTGAGGCACTCCTATGTTAAGTACTGCTTCATCAGAATATGTGACAACGTTATGGCTGATGATTTTAACAACCTGTCTCCTATTTCTGAGAAAGGTTTCGATCCACTTGTTGGCTACTCCACGTATGCCAAGACTATTTAGTTTTAAAAGCAAAAGGTCATGATTAACCATATCGAAAGCCTTTGTGAAATCATAGAAAATCCCGTAGTTATTTGAATTTGTGAGTTTAGCTGTCATAAGTTGATTCACAAAATTTGAGATTGCAGAGGTAGTTGAACGTGACTTTCTGAAGCCGTACTGACAATTACTAAGTAGACCTTTAGTTTCCAAAAAAGATACTAATCGAGCGCAATAACAATTTTCTAATAATTTCGAAAACACTGATTGGAGTGCGAGTGGTCTGTAGTTGCTCGCAGATGATTTGTCACCCTTTTTAAACAATGGGCAGACAATTGACATTTTTAGTGCTTCCGGAAACATCCCGGATTCAAATGACATGTTGATGATATGAATAAGAGGAGCCGCTAAATATACAGCAGCATTTTTTAAAATTGAGGGTGGCACGTCATCATACCCCGGTGTCCTTTTTTTGGTGATTTTGTCCATTATTTCATAATACTCCTTAATAGTCAAAGGGTGCAAGAAAAAGTTATTATTTGATATGGTTACAGACTTCGCCGTTACATTAGTGTTGTTTATGCGAGATGCGGAATTGATGAAGTGCATGTTGAACAAGTTCGCAACAGTTTTTGGTGATGTGATATCAACATCATCATGTTTTAGAATTATTGTCTCATTGTTCCCTTTCCCTTTCCCTTTTACATAATTGTTACATTTGTTCCCATTGTTGTTGTCTACTACTGACCAAGCTGCCTTAATCTTATTGCTAGAATTTGATATGATTTTACTGTTATATTTCTTGATGGCAGTTTTAATTTCTGCTGCATACAACTTTTGTGCTTTAACATATGACGTTTTATCAACAGGATTGCCCGTAGCTCTTGACCTTTGATACAGATAAGTAACCTCTCTGCTTCTTATCAGGAGTTCGGGAGTGTACCACACCTTATTGCGGTTTGACCTCCCTCCTTTTTTAACTAATACCCTGGGAAAAGCTTTGTCAAAACATTTAGTGAAGTCGAGAGAGAATTTTTCGAATGCATCATTAACTTCGCATGAACCAATCGTCGATTCCCAGCTCACTTCGCTGATTAATGACAAAAACTTGTCTACGTTATTCGGTTTAAATGACCTTTTGTATACCCTTACAATATCCTCTTTAGTGTTAGCCAACACAGAGTCGACTAATTCTAAATAGACCAGCTGAGCCAGGTGATCTGCAAGTCCAAGATCTAAGTTTTTGCTAAATACTACTTTGGCGCTATTAGATATTACATTATCGATTACAGTAGAGGAGGCACCAGATTTTGTTTTCGTTATTCTAGTAGGATCCATATTTAATAGCTGACAGTTTGCTATAGTTACTGCTTCTTTAAATGCATTTCCACTGACAACATCATTTAAGTCTATGTTAAAATCTCCTAAGAGTGCAATTACCTTATCATTGATATTCACATATTCTAGTAGCTCGACAATTTTGTTGAGAAATAGACTCTTATTAGATTGTGGAGGTCGGTAACACACTATCAGTACAAATTTCTTAGGTAATGAAATCTCAATGGAACAAATTTCAAACTCCCCTTCAACTGCTCGTTTATCTATATCTTTTCTACACACATACTGAACATTGGTGTTCACATTTACAAAAATAGCAGCACCTCCGCCTTTACTGGCGTGTCTGCAATACATGCCTGCTGATTTATAATTATTTAACACGACCACATTTTCATGCTCTTTGGGGATCCAGTGTTCGGTAAGACATAGTATGTCAATTGAGTCATCCATATCGGCCAATTTAATTTCTAGTGCATCTAGTTTATTGACCAGACTTCTAATGTTGACATGTAATATTGAAATTCTTTTTGAATTGTTGGTGGTTTTGACTATGTTAATGCTTTGCTCGTTTAATTTAAAGATATTCAATTCTTGGTCCTTTGGTTTGATTTTGATCCCTTGGTCGTGAACAGGGACCCGCTCAGCCATTTGTCTAAAAATGTCTAAATTGTCTAAAAAAAGAGAGTGAGAATTTTTACAGACATCAATTTTACCATTTTTCTTTGCGATATCCACCTCTGTTACTGTGACTAGTTTTTTGGAACTCTAGTGTAATGTAGTAGTGTTTTTAAAATCAATCGACCTAGTTTCCAAGCACCCCTGATATTGAGGTGAAGGCCATCATTTGCTAGAAGATTCTGGTGGTGCCAATGACCTGGTTTATTGTAGTTAACTTTGAGAGCAGAGCAAACCCATTCTATGTTATCATTGATGATCTCAATTAATTTATCATTAACATCTCGCCTTTGCAATACACCATTCATAATAATATCAGTAGATTCGGGAAGTACTTTCTTCAATTCCATCAACATTTCATATGCTTCGCCTGTTAAGATATCTACATTTTTGCTGCCCCTAATGTTGTTAGTACCAAAGTGGAGAAGTACCACTTTTGGTTTACATTTCTTTTGCTCTAACAAGCTTTTCATGGCGGTAGCAACATGTTCAAGTTTCATTCCTGGGTAATAGTAAGTGCAATCCTTCAATTCGCCCACAACTTGACTGGCTAATCTAACCAATGAGTCTCCCATTACAATAACATCCTTTAAAGGACTGGTTGACTTGGAGTTTATAATAGTCTCAATCTTATATTCTTTTAGATCTACCGATACCTCCGAATCGTCGATAATATTGATGGTCTCAATAGCCCCTGTAGCTCGCGAACCTGCCGCCGTTTGTTTCGGTGACGTAGTGGCTGTGAGGGCTGATGACGTATTTGATTCTGACGTGGAAGCTGATGTCGCCGTCGATGTATTCGTCTTGATCTCACTCTTCTTACCCTGGATTCTTCTTACGTGCCTTTCCCCTTCTTGATGATCTTTCACTGTGTTAGTTTCGTAATAGCTTATTTTAGAAGCGATATTTTCGCCTGACATCGGACTGAAGGAGTTATATTCCTGCTCCTTGGAAATGGCGGGAAAAGTTCGCTTCAACGGTGAATGTAGAATCGCTTTATCTGCGAGTAATCGCATCGCCGTAATTATTTGGGAATTTAACGAGTTGTTTTTCTTCTTGACCTCTTCTAATTCCGTCTGCATACCTTGGATTATTTTCTTTACCGAGTCAAGTTCAGCACTGAGATCTGCCACTGTCACTGTATGCGTCAACGTGACAGAACGTTTAACCTCAGTCTTCGTGCACATTTGACAGATCCATGAGTTCTCGTTGCACTGATCTAACTTTTCAGCACAATTAAGATGGAAAGCACGATCACACGACGCACATTTTACGCTCTTAGTCACTTTTCTCTTGCATTTCGAACACTTATTATTTACTTTTTCCCAGGAGCTATCTGTCGACTGACTAGACCCCGCCGCCATCTTGACTTGTTGTCTGCCTTTTTCTACTAAACGAAGATACTGCGCCCTTTGGGCGCAGTATAAGGGTTATAGACTGATGGACCTTGGGCATTAGGTACAATGTTTTCTTTGCCTTTTACATTTTCGTTTATTACTTTGTCCAAATTTTTCAACCTCTTTGCTGATTTCCGTAAGACATTTAGGCGATCTAGTTTCTGACCGTGGTAAAGTGACTAAATCTCTTAGTTAAGCCCTTCACGACCCCTTCACGACCAATACCCTGCTTTTACCCAACTGATAAACTACTCCCACCCTACCCCACCTCTACCTCTACCCTAATTCTACCCTTCCCAACTCCTCACCTACTCTACCCTACCCCGCCCCTATCCTGCGTTGAAATTTTTTCCGTTTCTTATGTAAGATACTCTCGTGTCTGGTAAGTAGGTACTACTTGCCTTGCTCTCGGGTATTCAAGTTACGTGAGTTGGCGACGTTTTTATAATTTTATTCAATGCATTGACTCTTCAAAAGTCTACAGTGACAAATGTATCCATTAGGTCACTGCTTATTTGAGTTTTGAATAGAAATCATTTTTTGCCAGTGCAGTCAAATGCCGCCGTGAAGACAATTTTGCTCTTGGTTTTTCGCGATTTAAAATGCTTAAATGAATCCTGATGATTGCAATTGAAAGTTGGTACGCGAACATGCCCTTATTTATGTGTTTTTATTAAAAAATAACGCGTAAATTATTGCAATGTAGATGAGTGTGTGTTGCACTCTTGAGTCATAATGCATGTTTGTGTTTTGAGCTATAGAAATTAATTCTTAGCCATCTGTCAATTGACTAAATGTCGGAATTGTTTTTCTGTATTTTCCTCAATTTAAATTGCATTGAAAAGACGAAAAATTGTTTCAAATGAAAGAAGAAACATGTTCACGTTTGAGAATTTGTATGAATAAATATCACCTGTAAATTGGCGTGACGATGATTGCACGATGCACTCGGATTAACTGTCTAGGCTGGACGTGCAAAGTTTCGATCGCCTTTCCTTGAAGAATTGTTCGTGTGATTGTTTTGACACTTCCATGCTGTCCTCGTGGAAAGAGCAGTTGCTTTTTTCTTGCAATATAAACTCGTTTTTAACAATTTTTTTAATGGCGAAATTTCGGCCATGTGCTGTTATCATTCCGTTCTTATTAAATAAAAGTGTATCGTGTCACGTCAATGAGTGCGCGTTGCACTCGGTTTAGCTGTCTAGGCTGGACTTCAATACCTTCGGTCGACTTTTCACAAATAAATAATCAATTGATTGCATTGAAACTTGAATCGGTCGGCGCAGAATGAAATCTTTACTTAATTACTTGCTTGCTATCTTTGAGTTGTGAGAGATGGAAATTAATTATTTTGCCAGCTGTCAGATGGTGACATTTCGTTGATGCTCATTTCAAGTTTTCGTAATTTGAGTTGCTATAAAAAATACGTGAGACGATTGAAAATGGTAGAAAAATCAATAAAGTACCCGAATTTAGTTGTTTTTAGTGAATATAAAGTAGTAAAATGCAGATTTGGTGAGTGCACGTTCCAAACCAAAGGCCTATAGGCCAAAATCTTTGCGAAAGTTGGCGGCAACTTTTGATTTAATTCAATCCGTCAACTCTGGAACAGCCCTAGTGAAATAAAAATGTATCCTGGTAGTCAGTGCCTGTTTGAGTTTTAAGCCCTTGAAATTCATAATTTGCCAGCTGTCATTGACGAAATGTCAGAAATGTTCTTATCACGTTTTGGCACAAAAAATCACAATGAAACGATGAAGGACATCTCCAAATGGTCAGTAATGCATGTACGTACCAAATTGAATGTGTAATTATTATTATTTCGTGTAAATTGAAAAGTCAATGAGTGCACTAAGGTTGCACTTGAACTCAAAGTAGCTGTCTAGGCTGGGCCGCGAACGTTTCGACCGAGTTTTCTAATAGAAATATTCAAGTGATTCAATGGAAACATAGCCTTAGCAGTAGAAAATTAGCTGTGTTTTAATTCTAGACAAAGACGTTTGGTGGAGAGTGCGTGAATGTTTCATAAAAGGGATTTCTAAATTTGCACTACTGAATTCAAAGAAACATAGCCAACAATGGAATCCCGGGGCAACCAAATCGACGGACATTATATATATTAGATAATAATATAATATATGATGCCCTTCTGGTCGAGCGTATGAAACGTTATGATCAAACAAACTGTCGAATTGCTTATTGCAACAAATTTTAAGTTATCATTCTCATCTACCCCCAGTATACTATTAATTAACTTTCCAGTCCGAGGATATCGAGATGGATATGACTTTGTCTGTGCTGGAGTCCCAGCCAGGATGCAGCGGGATGCAGCCAGCTGCAGTGTTCGCAGAAGGGCCCGATGTGGCGGAGAGTATGCAACATTTTCACTGCACATTATATGTTGACAACTTGCATTAATTGCTCTAATAACTTGTAGGTAATTATTTTGAAAAATGTAGATTTTTCTTCATTGATCTGGTACTAAATATATATATATATAATATTAGGTACTAAATATGTACCATTTTAAATTTAAAATAATATATTTACATAACCATAACATGCATAACTTGCAAATTAGGTATACGTTCTAGTAGGTATAATAATTTTGTGCTATTATTTTCAATATTAAGAAGAGTAAGCAATGGAAGAGACGGAGCAGTAACATAGTATTCTTCAATGTTAATTCACACAGTTTTAACATATTATTTAGATGCTCTGCAAACTGATTGGGGCCAATACTCCCCAGCTTTGCTTCGCCAGCCAAAG
Source organism: Nemurella pictetii (assembly GCA_921293315.2). NCBI lineage: Eukaryota > Metazoa > Arthropoda > Insecta > Plecoptera > Nemouridae > Nemurella > Nemurella pictetii. The sequence continues at coordinate 360,743 of CAKLCZ020000001.1, forward strand.
AACCCTGCGCTGAGGGTATTTTCTAAACCTGCCTCATTGAACAACAAAAGTCCAAATAAATCCTACTCCGAGCTGCAGAAAGCTACGGATGTCCTTTTGCAGAGCAAAGGTACACCTCTGGACACTGAAAACCGTCCACCTGAAATTTTTACAAGTCCCAATTTCGTCTTGCTTGAAAATAGTATAGGTAGCCAGGTAGAGGCTGAGCACATGGCATATGAAACCACTTGCTTGGGAAGCTTCCTAATGATGGAAAACCAGTTTTCTTATCAGTGGGGCTTTTAACATTTCATATGAACCGTGCATTGCGAATATTCGTTCACTAGACCCACAAAACACACTGATGTCCCCAGCACCTTGCAAACGCAACATTAATGTTGGCATCTCTAGAGTATACCCTCGAGAAAACATAAGGACGACATTAAATGACATGTTTTTGCAATTCAACAAGTGGATTCATTGACTTGTGTCTTGAGGTTGTCATGAGGAAGTCACTAAAAATTCATAATTCGTTAAAAATATTCTGATAATTTGGCATCCCAAAAGTGTGTCCTTACGAAAACATTAAGATGACATTTAATGTTGTTAAATATTCAGATAATTTGCCATCACTAAAGTATATCATCGCAAAAACATTAGGACGACATTTAATGTTGTTAAATATTCTAATCATTTATTGACATCCGTACGAAATACTTACGACACCATGAAAGTATACGGTTGCGAATTCTCATGGAGTTTCATCCATCAGGTGAAACACGTACCACGTTGTACAACACTACCTCCAAACTCTTTATTGTATGCGTTATCTTTGGAAGAAGTGGGTCAAAGTGCAAAATCGGGATGAAATAAGTATTTACTTTCTACTAGAACCATGTCAACCGAGTAATTTTAACACGGCATTGTTAAATACACATTGAATTGTCCCCAAGTGCCATGATGTCAAATATTGATATTTGAATAACGTGACGTTTAGTCATTCTGTGGCATGGTCCGCACGGTTCCGGATCCGGTTGGCCATCTTTGTTGGTAGAAGAATATTAGAAGAAGCGTGCAGCTGAAAATTTGTTTAGGTAAGTGCTAATTAAATTGTTTACTTAATGCCAGACTCTTTATATTTTTCAGTAAATGTACGATTTTCTTGTCTTTGTTAGCGGATGCACAAACGTTGCAGTTTGTGAGAGAAATGGAAGCGCGGATTTCGAGACGCAAAGTATAATGCACCAGGCCCAAAAGCCATGTGTGCTGATTAATAATTTTAAATTTGGGCGTAACTCAATTAATTATTGTTTTGATAACCATGCGCACTTTAATTTACATAGGAGCAGTGTCGTTTCTATTTACAATCGTAAATACCTTATTTATATAATCTTATTTACAGTTTACATAGTACCGTACCTAAAGTTAGGTTAAGTAATTTCTTTGGCCTTGGCCAAATTGTGGATTTATCAGATCAAATTATACTCATCTGCACGTTGTTGTGTATCATTTAGTACCTATTGAGTTTAATATTATGTTTTGACGTATCTAGCATATATTATTCTAGTTTAATCTACCTAATGCTTTTCTTTTAGTTTCAGAAAGCTGAATCGCTGAATTGCTGAGAAAGCTGCTTTGAGCCTTGCCTGTGCCACTATTGTAAAGGTAAATTAAATCTTATATTATTACCATTACCATAATACCAATAGGTTGTAGGGTATATCCTGAATTAAACCACTAAAACCTACTATCTAGGTACCTTTCTGGAAGTTCTTGGTACTATGTATAGTAGAAAACTAAAAAGGGTGCTTTCGAAGAGACACGGTAATAGAGTAAAAAAACTGCACCTAGAATGCCTTGCCGAAGAAAGTTTTCAGTCCTCTGAATCTACTAGTGGAAATGAATTGGTTGAAGAAAGTGCAGCTGAAGAAAATGTCAGTGAAAGTGCCAGCTCAAGCACAGCTTCTGAGCCAGTTGACTTTGAAAATCCAAGGCCATGGCAATCTTCCATCCCTCACTATGCAAGCCACAATGGTGAAAAAGAGGTTGAAGAACCAGCAGAATCGGTTGAAAGTTTTAGACGGGAGCTTGTTGTCTGGGCAACATCTCACTCAATAAAGCACAATGCTATTGATTCTCTGTTAACCGTTCTTAAAGGCCGTGTGAGGCTTAAGTTCCGCAAATTGAGGTTTTTTAATGTATTATGAGTAGTTTTGTCCACAAAACATTCAAAAAAATATTTATTTTTTCAAAAAGTCATCCGGCCGAGCGGCGACCGTTTTATCATACGTCACAACCTGGCGGTGCTAGCATACAGACGCCGGGCGCTGTCGCCTCAGCTGCACGCAGCGAGCTCGCTAGTAGCTAGTCGTTTAGAATGCGCTTGCTCTCGACTAAAGGTTGAGCATGTTACCACCTAACACTACCTGTGTTCAAATTGAGTATTTTTTGAAATTTGAAAAGAAAACGATCATTTTGACGCAACATGTCAATAATGTTTATTGAGTGAAGCGGTGTTTGCAGGCAAGAAAGATGCGAGTTGACCAGTCCTATAAACTCCTACTGACACTAATGTTCCTCGAGTCACATGAGATTTCCTACTAAAGTAGTTTATTTTGAGTTGCTTTGCTATACTTTTGAGAAAATACTAATAACACACATGCAGCGACATCCAGCTTTGAGCAGTACGAGTTGTATAAGATTGGCTTTCCAGTGTCAGGTTGTGAACGTCAGGTTGAAATATATGCCTAAGAGAGTTCATTTTTCCTACGAAGGCATGACTCTCCGATCAATGCTCGCTATACTGGACCACAACGCCAACATAGGCCGAATCGGTGCGCTTCTCGAAAGCGACAAAAAAATGGGTGCTTGGTACTAAGTACGAAAACAAATCGAATGTTTGGCGTGAAGATTTACTGGGAAAGATATCTGATGTGGCATGTGGAGTATCACCCTTGCCCTGCACACAGGACGCCGACCACCCGCCCATTCCTCAGATCATCGCGACTGTTCCCCGACCGTCACTTGAAACACTACATAACACTCGTTTCAAGCGATTCGAGCGATTGTAGATAGAATAAAATCCCTCGAAACGTAAACAAAATTCCTATTCGTAATCAGTTATATTTTGAACATGTGAAGTCATCATTTCATTTTACATCCCTTCTAAACCACTCATAATCATCAGTATCATCATGGCTGACGCCGGGCTTACACCATACCAATTTGAGCCCTCCTATTCCGCAGAAGAATTAGCTGCAAAACGAGTGCAAAACAACACGTTTCGCGAGTTGGACTTTTCTGGCCGGGCAACTTTATCGAGTAGCGATTGGTGCAATTGTGGAGAGTGCACTTTGATGCACACGGACATCGAGTGTCATTGCTGTAGTGAAAGCGAAATAATCACGAAAATTCGAGGTAGTATTGACTGTATTACGCATCACGCGTCATTTGAAAGTGTGGTAATAAACATCGATGCACTCAATACAGCAAGACACCATTTAATTTTGAATGCAATATCCGGCGATTATAAAAAATATCTAAAGTCAAGTGACAAACGTGTGTGGAGGCACATTGCCTATAAACAGTTCGTTTTTTGGATGAACTCTTGGACCACACTAGGGAAAAACAATCGAAAGGTGATCCCTTCGTGTGTAGTTAAAACAATAAGAAGTGAATTTCCGGAGCAGGGTTTACACCGGGTTTCAAGCCGCTGCTTCAGCTGACCCGGAATATTTTGACTAACTTTGCGAAGGTAAGAGGGGAAAAAGTTGCTATCTCGTGGTTTTTGAAGGATTTTTCGCAATGCTCGAGTTTTCCCTATTTTTATTGGCAATACATTCACGCAATAATATTTAAATTACCAATTACTTCGACGAGATGACACTACTCATTACCACAAGTGCGATGCACTCAAAAATATCGTCTTTACTCAAGCTAGGGGGGTGTTGAAAAGGTAGCTACTGCATAATATAGCGGCCGCGCGATCTTTCTATCAGTGAACTGACGTCACAACAAGTTTCAAGCGGCGCTGGAGAGGCGTGAGTGGGGAGCGGTCTAGGTTGGCTAGAGCCATTTTTCTTAGCTCATTGAGCTCTAGGACATATATTTTTATGGTTTACCCCTCACACGGTCTTTAAGAGACATGGCCACAAGGACCTGCCTAAGACAGCACGAACGCTTCTCAAAACACCGAAGTGCACAGTTGTGAAAGAAATATTTTCGGGCCACTATGTACATTTTGGCCTTGAAAAGGGTCTGCGTTCTTGTTTGCGCAGTTTGTTACCGAACCAGATTCCATGGACCATTTTACTCATGGTAAACATTGATGGTATTCCAATAAGCGATAGCTCCAATAGTCAATTTTGGCCAATTTTGGGGAATATCCATGTCAATGGCATAAAATGCACCCCCTTCCCCATTGGTATTTTTCACGGAACCAAAAAACCTGAAGATACCGAGGTTTATTTGGAAGAGTTTGTAGAAGAAATTACTCAATTATCAAACCGTGGGTTGAACTTCCGAGGGTTAGAAATACCAGTCGTTTTCCATGGGCTGATATGTGATGCTCCGGCTCGAGCGTTCATCACTGGGATCAAGGGCCATACTGGTTACTTTGGATGCGGTAAATGTACCCAAGAAGGGGAGTACATTAAGGGCCGAGTATGTTTCCCTGAAGTTAACGCTCCCTTACGAAGCGACGAAAGTTTTTCCAGAAAAGCCCAAAAAGGGCATCACATTTGTGCATCTCTTCTGGAGAACATTCCCTCTTTCGGCATGGTATCTCAAGTGCCATACGAATACATGCACCTTTGTTGCCAGGGTGTAATGAGGAAGTTGATTCTTTTCTGGATGCGATCAAAAAAGCTCCACTTGAGACTTCGCAGCTGGAAAGTTGACAAAGCAAGTTCTAATTTAAACTTTCTAATAAAATATACATGTTCAGAATTTTCTCGTAAGCCACGAACACTACGAATGGTCGACAAATGGAAAGCAACTGAGTTTCGACTTGTTTTGATGTACATCGGGCCATATGTTTTCAAGAATGTCGTGGCTGACAAATTTTTTGATCATTTTTTGTGTTTGTATGTCGTAATGCGAATCCTGGCAACCCCAAATCTTTGCATCGAGCGGAATGCATATGCAAAGTCTCTCATTGTACACTTTATTAAAGTATTTGAAATTTTGTATGGTAGAGAATTGATCTCGTACAACGTCCATGGTTTGGTTCATTTACCAGATGACGTGTTGTTGTATGGACCTGTGGATAGCTTCAGCGCTTTTGAGTTTGAAAATCACCTACAAACCGTGAAGAAATTGGTACGCAAGAGCGCATATCCTTTGCAGCAAGTTGCCAATCGTTTGTTTGAGAAACAGGAGGCACTGCAGCCATTTTCTGCAGAAAGAAATGAGCAGATGCAAACTGAAGAAGTTCACACAAAAAAAGGAAGACATTTTACTGGACCTCTGGTCGATGGAGTTGGTAACCCACAGTATGCCACCGTACACTATCGCAAGTTCATATATTCAACAAAAATTGCAGACCATTGTTGCATCCTAAAGAATAGCTCGGTAATTGTGATCAAGAACATTGCTACGCGCAACGGAGAGTTAGTGATAGTTGGTCAGAAATTTCAACGACAAGAAAATGCTTTCACAATTCCTTGCGTTTCCTCCGTAGTTGGGATTTTTGTTGTCAGCTATTTATCTTTGACGTTAAAGACATGGCCTTTCTCATCAATTAAGTCTAAAGCCATGAAGATTCCTCAAGGCGACAAGTTTTTGGTCATATCCTTACTTCATGGCATTCAAGTCTGAATAGGCAACTCTCAATTAGACACCTACCATACAAATAAAAATTAACACTTTATGGTGAGTAGAATTTGTAGCGCAGGTTATTTTATTCGATTTCTTTCGTCATTCTTTCACCGTGTCCAGTAGGCTCTAGCATTTACATTAACGGTGCAAAACAACATTCATAACGTATTACTTTACATTGTGTTTCAGATGGGAGTGTACAGTATTGTGGAGTTTGAAGATCCGAAAACTCAGATTACATACACAGAGTTGTTGCCATCCAAATGGCTTAAGGAGGAAGAAGGCCAGTGTTATCTTTGTAGTAGAGGGGTTTCTGAGAATCGGTTTCTCACACAATTAAAACACTCCACTCGAATATAGTTTAAAAAACACGGTTAACTCACGAGTTTAATCTTCTATAAACGATACAATTCGATACAATCGATACAATTTTTGGAATCAATCTCCGAGACCGGTGTTGTCTCTCTCAAGAACAAAAACTCACTCTCCTGATACATTGTTGTGTAAAAACAAAAAACACACGGCAGGGTGGCAGCCCCACATAGTCGGTAATAGTTTACTCAGAGGCAATAGATGGCGATAGTATATAACATTCGGCCATCCTCCAGTTAAATCGTCCTCGATTTAAGTTAATGTACACAAAACAATGAACTTAATAAATATTGCCATAATTTCATTTCACATATGCGGTCAAGTAACTTGGCTTTCGACAATTTCTCTTCGGTCTACTTGTTCCTTCGGGAAGGGTGATAGCTTCGGCGGTCTTCATCGCAGCATCTTCTTTACTAATAACGCTGTCATCATCTTCTTCACTGATAACGCTGTCATCATCTTCTTCGGCATCTTCCAAGTGACCTCGCCAGATCTTGAGCTGTGAGACGTGGGCAGTGGTCGCGTAAAAATGTGTGGCTTCGTTATTCAGTTGCGTCACACGGTAGGTGTCCCCGGGTAAGACTGCAGAAACAACCAAGGGTCCACGATACCTTGCCTGTGCCTTCGTGGGTTGTCCAGTGTTTATGGGTGCTCTTCTCATGAACACAAGATCTCCCACTTTGAGCTGGTCCGGCTCGTAATGTTTTCGATTATGGAAATGTGCAGTACGAATCTGCTGACTAATAATGGCTTGTCGTGTGGCTGACTGTGCTTCCGACGGTTGAACACATTTATTGGCACCTGTCATAGTTGCAACGAGATTATCTTCAGGATAAAATCTCGGATTATACCCATGGAGAACATAAAATGGTGATCGGCCAGTGGATTTATTTGGTGCGGTGTTGAGTTGTTGTTGAATTTCAGTAATCTGGGCGTCCCAATCGGTGTGATTTTCGCGTTGAATGGCCGTGGCAATCATTGGTAGTACAGTGCTGTTCACACGTTCCACTTGACCGTTGGCTCTCGGGTGGCGAGTTGAGTTGAGCGTGTGACGGATATCATTTTCTTCACAGAATTCGGTGAAATCGTGTGAAGTGAAGCATGTTCCACGGTCTGATATGATCCTTTCTGGTAGGCCTCTCTGTTCAATGAACTTTCTCAAACTAGTAACCACCCCCTTAGTGGTTGTGCTTTTTGCTGGTTACAGATGAACATATTTAGTGAGATTTTCAATTAGCACGAGAAGATGAATGTTTCCTTTGGTGCTCCGAGGAAATGGCCCCAGATGATCAATATGGCAAATGGCAAAAGGACGTGATCCTGGCGGTATTGGGTGGAGAAAACCCGGCTGTTTTCCACGTGGAACCTTGTGCAACAGGCAACTAAAACAGTGGTTGATTTGGTCCTTTACGTAACGACGCATGTAAGGAAACCAGTAGAGTTCCCTAATCTTTGCAATCGTTCGGTCTACTGAAAAGTGTCCAGCTTGGTCGTGGCATTTCACTACCAGCCCCTTCCTCATGGACTTAGGTATCATAAAAAGCTTAAATGACCCCTCGACACGGTAGAGAAGTCCATCTTCCAGACTAAGGGCCGGTATTACGATCTCTGAACTTCCACTGAACTAGGAACGGAACTAAATAGTTCTACGAACTACGTTGTTTTGCGGATTACGACCTCTGAACTTCCTTGTTCACCAGATAGAAATGTAGAAGTTCACTGCTTTTGAAGTTCAGTGGTTTGAGTGGTGAACAACAGCGTTGTTCATTGAACTAGCCGCCAAGAATGCAAGCTGCTTTTAAAGATGGCGGACTTTGATCATGACAGTTCTGATTCGGAAGATGAGTTTTTCATGAATCTGGCTGCTCGAGGCAGACGTGTTAAAGATGTGAGACCTAGAATCGATAATTTGAATGTGTGGAATGATGACCAGTTTTTTGTGCGCTTTCGCCTCACCAAACCGACGGTGTTGCACCTTCTAGAGCTGGTCGAACCCAGTCTGGAAACGGCGACCGATAGGTTTGTTTCCTTTTCCATCTCCTTATCAACTGCAAGAATTCTCCAAATTAATACCTTGAACATGCAGGAGCAATGCGGTGCTTGTGATATGACCATTCCTGCACCTATCTCAATCCTCAACCTAATCCACACATAACCTAACCCGCTCCCCAATATGTCTCATTTCTTTAGAAACTTCTCTGTGTCGCCAATAAACCAACTCCTCTTGGCACTGCGATTTTATGCGACCGGATGCATGCTTGTGACGGCTGGAGATGTTGCTGGCGTGCATAAGAGCACTGCCAGTAGAATTGTGAAGCGCGTAGGCCTAGCCATCGCAAGTCTCCGGCCAGCTCATGTTCGGTTCCCCGAGACCGAGGAGGAAATAAACAGAATTCAGCTTGGCTTCTACCGCAAGCACCGTTTTCCTCGTGTTTTAGGTGCTATAGACTGTACGCACATTAAGATACAGTCGCCAGGTCGGTAATACTTGATCTTATCCCCGTTTCCAAGACATATTTTAATTCGAAAGTCAAGTAGGTACCTAATAGGTAACTCGTGATAATCTTTAGTCTTTAGGTGGAAACATTGGCGAGACATTCAGAAACCGAAAAGGCTGGTTCTCTTTGAACGTACAGACCATCTGCGACGATGTAATGCACATCATGGACGTCGTTGCACGATGGCCCGGGTCTTCCCATGATCAGACCATCTTCAACAACTCGGCCATTCAAGCTCGCCTTGAGAGGGGAGAGTTTGGCGACGGTCTGATCCTGGGGGACTCGGGCTATACAGTTCAGCCTTACTTGGTGACGCCACTTAGAAACCCTCAGCTGCCGGAGGAACATCTTTACAACGAGGCACAAATTAGAACGCGGGGGACCGTCGAACGCCAGTACGGCCTGTGGAAACGTCGCTTTCCCGTGCTTTCCCTCGGCATGAGGCTCGCCCTCGACAATGTGCAAAACGTTATTGTCGCTTGCGCCGTTCTGCACAACCTGGCGATTGATATGAACGAGCCTGAACCACCTAATGATCCTGAACTCCCTGCTCCGGACATCGAGGCTGGCCAGATCCCTCGAGTGGAGTCTATCGGCGGTGGACTCCGAGGGATTCAGCGGGGACTGGTTGAGTACTTCCGCCAAATGCAGAACTAGAACTGTTGCCGTTGCTTGCTGTGGACTCGAGCTATAGGTGGAGCAATACCTATGGTTTGGTGAAGCAAAATTGTGCAGAAAACTGCTAACCATACTTACATTTGGGTTATTGATTCTGGGAACATACATCATATTATCACAACAGCACATCTGATGTGCACAGCTAAAATAATAAAAACTCGACTTCTGGATCTTAACTATAAAACTAAAATAAATTCACAAACTATTTAATGGATTATTATGTGTAATTTTATTCAGACTGGCTTTCATCTGTCAACTGGTGAGCCTGTATTGCTTGCAATTTGGCAAGTTTTAGTTTTAAGTCCGCTTCTTCATTTTTAATTTGGACTTGCTTTAATTTTAATTCGGCTCTCCGGATGCCCATGGAGACCTCGTGCTCTTCGGCCAGTCGCGTTTCTCTTGCCTTGTGCTCTTGCACCAGTATGTCTTTTTGCATATTGGCCAGCTCTGTTTTGACAACAGCCAGTGCCGAGTACTTGGCCGTGCTGGCCGAGGCAACTGTCTCCCTTTGATGGAGCTTCGGCCTACGTCGGCTGGTGTTGCTTGTCGAACCTGCGGAGATATCACAGGGTGTCTCTCGTCAGGATCGTAGGATAGGTTTATCATGTTGGATAGAAGGCATGGGTTTAGTAGGTACTTTTTTGGTATTGGCCGGTATAAATTAGGTAGGATTTAAAGGAGAGATGCACGAGAAAACACCCATAAATGTTAATTTCTCATTTTTTGAGTGCAATTTACTTTTGGATTGCACAAATCACAATTCTTTAACAGTATATTCCTACAAATCGGTTATAATTGGTCCTACTTTTGTCCTACTTTTTGTGATTTTTTGTCCTACTACTCTTACTTTTTTGGATTAAAATGAGAGTGGGAAGCCTGGCTGACAAGTAAAATAGGCAAGTATGTCATTCTGATGCAGTCTAGCTTTTGGAAACAACGGATCATTAGCAACGTACCTTTGCTCTGCAAAAGGACATCCGTAGCTTTCTGTAGCTCGGAGTACGATGTATTTGGACTTTTGTTGCTCAATGAGGCAGGTTTAGAAAATACCCTCAGCGCAGGGTTCTTTGGTTGGCGAAGCATTGCTGGGGAGTATTGGCCCCAATCAGTTTGCAGAGCATCTAAATAATATGTAAAAACTGTGTGAATTAACATTGAAGAATACTATGTTACTGCTCCGTCTCTTCAATTGCTTACTCTTCTTAATATTGAAAATAATAGCACAAAATTATTATACATACTAGTACGTATACCTACTAGTACGTATAGTACCTACTTTGCAAGTAGGTAATGTAAATATATTATTTTAAATTTAAAATGGTACATATTTAGTACCTAATATTATATATATATATTTCGTACCGGATCAATGAAGAAAAATCTACATTTTTTAACAATAATTACCTACAAGTTATTAGAGCAATTGATGCAAGTTGTCAACATATAATGTGCTGAGAAAATGTTGCATACCATCCGACACATCATGCCCTTCTGCGAACACTGCAGCTGGCTGCATCCCGCTGCATCCTGGCCCCTCCAGCACGGGCAAAATCATCTCGATGTCCTCGAACTGGAAAGTTAATAATAGTATTTGGTCACTTATTGGGTCATGCAATTGGGGGTAGATGAGAATGATAACTTAAAATTTGTTGCAATAAGCAATTCGACAGTTTGTTTGATCATAACGTTTCATACGCTCGACCAGAAGGGCATTAAGCTATTCATAAAAGCACCTGACTTGGAAAGTACAAGGCAGCCTCGAGCGATCGATTGTGATCTTACCTCATCGTTGCTGTCCGACACATTGCCTTTCGAGAAGGTATCGGGCTCGTCAACCTCACTATTTTCATGTTCAGCTGAAATAAGAGATAATAACCCATGAATGGACCCTGGTCCAAACGGTCAAATATACTAATCACCTCTTACCTATTTCAAAATCAAATAAATTTTCCAACAACTTACGGTTGTTATGCGCCACGAAGAAATCGCTGTCAGTCACCGATGGCATGCCCGTGGCAGCAAGCGGGACGAGCTTGACGACACGTTCCAGAATTATATTATTTGTTGGTGGCACATATGGCCCGCCGCCCGTACCACGAAGCCGCTGCAACTGCTTACTGGCCTCCTTCTTTGCTGCCTTCTTCAGGCACGAGTATTTCAGTTTTAATTCTTTGGCCGTTCTGGGGTGTTTTGATTTTGAATTAAATTCATCTTGAACAATCAGCCATACTCTTTCCTGGCAAAAATTAACAAGCCACATTATAACATGTAATTGCCAATAAAATAAATTACTTCTACTACAGCAGTGAGATTATGTCCCATGCTAATTTCAATAAATGATAAAATCAAGTAGAAAGGTTGTCACTCATACCTTTTCCTTCCAGGTAAGAGAGTCGCTTTTCTTACTCTCTATTATGTCTTTGTGTTTTTCAACAGAGTCCAAAATTGAATTTTCATCGTCATTTGTAAAGTTCGCGGCACGAATAAACTTCTTGGAAGTAGCCATTTTGAAGAGAACAACTGCCAAAATATCCAGCCTTGTTGCCAGATTTGTCTCTAGTTCACAGGATTGGTGTTCGGCGGTTGTTTTCAAATCGTAATACGCAACGGAAATTTAGTTCAGTGAACTACTTGTTCACTGAACAACTGTTTAGCGAACTTCTGGGAGGAAGTTCAGAGATCGTAATACCGGCCCTAAATTGACAAATTCTATCATTCTCGTCCTTGGTTCTTTCTTCTGGTACTTTCTTGCAGATTTCAATGAGAGTACTAATAGTTTGATCATTCCGTTGCATCATAAGTACTTGATCAGCTACAGTCAGTGTAAGTAAAACCTCTAAATTGCTCGATAACAACTCGTCCATTGTGTCGGTTGGGGGTTCAAAAGCAGCTCGGCTCAAAGCATCGACATGTTCCATTTTTGCACCCGGTCGGTGACGGATGGTGAAATCATATTCCTGAATTATATCGTAGGTTCTTGCAATTACCGGATTGATTGTTTTATGTTCATTTAAGGGCCGGTATTACGATCTCTGAACTTCCACTGAACTAGGAAAGGAACTAAATAGTTCTACGAACTACGTTGTTTTGCGGATTACGACCTCTGAACTTCCTTGTTCACCAGATAGAAATGTAGAAGTTCACTGCTTTTGAAGTTCAGTGGTTTGAGTGGTGAACAACAGCGTTGTTCATTGAACTAGCCGCCAAGAATGCAAGCTGTTTTTAAAGATGGCGGACTTTGATCATGACAGTTCTGATTCGGAAGATGAGTTTTTCATGAATCTGGCTGCTCGAGGCAGACGTGTTAAAGATGTGAGACCTAGAATCGATAATTTGAATGTGTGGAATGATGACCAGTTTTTTGTGCGCTTTCGCCTCACCAAACCGACGGTGTTGCACCTTCTAGAGCTGGTCGAACCCAATCTGGAAACGGCGACCGATAGGTTTGTTTCCTTTTCCATCTCCTTATCAACTGCAAGAATTCTCCAAATTAATACCTTGTACATGCAGGAGCAATGCGGTGCTTGTGATATGACCATTCCTGCACCTATCTCAATCCTCAACCTAATCCACACATAACCTAACCCGCTCCCCAATATGTCTCATTTCTTTAGAAACTTCTCTGTGTCGCCAATAAACCAACTCCTCTTGGCACTGCGATTTTATGCGACCGGATGCATGCTTGTGACGGCTGGAGATGTTGCTGGTGTGCATAAGAGCACTGCCAGTAGAATTGTGAAGCGCGTAGGCCTAGCCATCGCAAGTCTCCGGCCAGCTCATGTTCGGTTCCCCGAGACCGAGGAGGAAATAAACAGAATTCAGCTTGGCTTCTACCGCAAGCACCGTTTTCCTCGTGTTTTAGGTGCTATAGACTGTACGCACATTAAGATACAGTCGCCAGGTCGGTAATACTTGATCTTATCCCCGTTTCCAAGACATATTTTAATTCGAAAGTCAAGTAGGTACCTAATAGGTAACTCGTGATAACTGCAATCTTTAGGTGGAAACATTGGCGAGACATTCAGAAACCGAAAAGGCTGGTTCTCTTTGAACGTACAGACCATCTGCGACGATGTTATGCACATCATGGACGTCGTTGCACGATGGCCCGGGTCTTCCCATGATCAGACCATCTTCAACAACTCGGCCATTCAAGCTCGCCTTGAGAGGGGAGAGTTTGGCGACGGTCTGATCCTGGGGGACTCGGGCTATACAGTTCAGCCTTACTTGGTGACGCCACTTAGAAACCCTCAGCTACCGGAGGAACATCTTTACAACGAGGCACAAATTAGAACGCGGGGGACCGTCGAACGCCAGTACGGCCTGTGGAAACGTCGCTTTCCCGTGCTTTCCATCGGCATGAGGCTCGCCCTCGACAATGTGCAAAACGTTATTGTCGCTTGCGCCGTTCTGCACAACCTGGCGATTGATATGAACGAGCCTGAACCACCTAATGATCCTGAACTCCCTGCTCCGGACATCGAGGCTGGCCAGATCCCTCGAGTGGAGGCTATTGGCGGTGGACTCCGAGGGATTCAGCGGGGACTGGTTGAGTACTTCCGCCAACTTCAGAACTAGAACTGTTGCCGTTGCTTGCTGGGCTCGAGCTATTCGTGGAGCCTATGGTTTGGTGAAGCAAAATCGCACAGAAAACTGCTCACCATAAACACATTTGGGTTATATCAAATCTGGGAACTACCAAATCTGATGTGCACAGCTAAAATAATACTAAAACTCGACATCTGAAACTTAACTAAAACAAAAATAAATTCACAAACAATTTGATGGATTATTTTAACTGCATTTTTATTCACTCTCGCTTTGATCTGCAAACTGGTGTCCTTGAAGTGATTGTAATTTTAAAAGTTTTATTTTAAGAGCGGCTTCTTCATTTTTTATTTGGATATTTTTAAGTTTAAGTTCGGCTTTCCTAATGCCCATGGAGACCTCGTGCTCTTCGGCCAGTCGCGTTTCTCTTGCCTTGTGCTCTTGCACCAGTATGTCTTTTTGCATATTGGCCAGCTCTGTTTTGGCAACAGCCAGTGCCGAGTACTTGGCCGTGCTGGCCGAGGCAACCGTCTCCCTTTGATAGAGCTTCGGCCTGCGTCGGCTGGTGTTGCTTGTCGAACCTGCGGAGATGTCACAGGGTGTCTCTCGTCAGGATCGTAGGATAGGTTTATCATGTTGGATAGAAGGCATGGGTTTAGTAGTTAATTTTTTGGTATTGGCCGGTATAAATTAGGTAGGATTTAAAGGAGAGATGCACGAGAAAACACCCATAAATGTTAATTTCTCATTTTTTGAGTGCAATTTACTTTTGGATTGCACAAATCACAATTCTTTAACAGTATATTCCTACAAATCGGTTATAATTGGTCCTACTTTTGTCCTACTTTTTGTGATTTTTTGTCCTACTACTCTTACTTTTTTGGATTAAAATGAGAGGGGGAAGCCTGCTGACAAGTAAAAAAGGCAAGTATGTCATTCTGATGCAGCCTAGCTTTTGGAAACAACGTATCATTAGCAACGTACCTTTGCTCTGCAAAAGGACATCCGTAGCTTTCTGCAGCTCGGAGTAGGATGTATTTGGACTTTTGTTGCTCAATGAGGCAGGTTTAGAAAATACCCTCAGCGCAGGGTTCTTTGGTTGGCGAAGCATAGCTGGGGAGTATTGGCCCCAATCAGTTTGCAGAGCATCTAAATAATATGTAAAAACTGTGTGAATTAACATTGAAGAATACTATATTACTGCTCCGTCTCTTCCATTGCTTATAATCTTCTTAATATTGAAAATAATAGCACAAAATTATTATACCTACTAGTATGTATACCTACTAGTACGTATACCTACTTTGCAAGTAGGTAATAATGTAAATATATTATTTTAAATTTAAAATGGTACATATTTAGTACCTAATATTATATATATAGGTATATATATATATATTTAGTACCGGATCAATGAAGAAAAATCTACATTTTTTACAATAATTACCTACAAGTTATTAGAGCAATTGATGCAAGTTGTCAATATATAATGTGCAGAGAAAATGTTGCATACCATCCGACACATCATGCCCTTCTGCGAACACTGCAGCTGGCTGCATCCCGCTGCATCCTGGCCCCTCCAGCACGGGCAAAAGCATCTCGATGTCCTCGAACTGGAAAGTTAATAATAGTATTTGGTCACTTATTGGGTCATGCAATTGGGGGTAGATGAGAATGATAACTTAAAATTTGTTGCAATAAGCAATTCGACAGTTTGTTTGATCATAACGTTTCATACGCTCGACCAGAAGGGCATTAAGCTATTCATAAAAGCACCTGACTTGGAAAGTACAAGGCAGCCTTCAGCGATCGGTTGTGATCTTACCTCATCGTTGCTGTCCGACACATTGCCTTTCGAGAAGGTATCGGGCTCGTCAACCTCACTATTTTCATGTTCAGCTAAAATAAGAGATAATAACCCATGAATGGACCCTGGTCCAAACGGTCAAATATACTAATCACCTCTTACCTATTTCAAAATCAAATAAATTTTCCAACAACTTACGGTTGTTATGCGCCACGAAGAAATCGCTGTCGGTGACCGATGGCATGCCCGTGGCAGCAAGCGGGACGAGCTTGACGACACGTTCTAGAATATGAGTATTCGTTGGTGGCACATATGGCCCGCCGCCCGTGCCACGAAGCCGCTGTAATTGCTTACTGGCCTCCTTTTTGGCTGCCTTCTTCAGGCACAAGTACTTTAATTTTAATTCCTTAGCTGTTCTTGGGTGTTTCGATGTCGAATTAAACTCGTCTGCCACGATTAGCCATACTCTATCCTGGCAAAAAATTAACAAGCCCCATTTATATGTAATTACCAATTAAATTAAATTCCTACTACTACAGCAGATTATGTCCCATGCTATTTTCAATCATTGATAAAATCATGTATAAAGGTTGCCAATCATACCTTTGCCTTCCAGGTAAGAGAGTCGCTTTTCTTATTCTCTATTACCTCTTTATGTTTTTCCACCGCGTCCAAAATTGAGTGTTCATCCTCGTTTGTAAAATTCGCGGCACGAACAAACTTCCTTGGAGTAGCCATTTTTAAAAGAACAACTGCCAAAACATCCAGCCTTGTTGCCAGATTTGTCTCTAGTTCAAAGGATTGGTGTTCGGCGGTTGTTTTCAAATCGTAATACGCAACGGAAATTTAGTTCAGTGAACTACTTGTTCACTGAACAACTGTTTAGTGAACTTCTGGGAGGAAGTTCAGAGATCGTAATACCGGCCCTAAGTAGATGAGCGCTTGACAATCGGTGACAATTGTGAAATGTAAGCCAAGTAAGAACGGGCGCAGCCGTTGCACACTCCATACAATGGCCATGAGTTCTAGTCTACTAGAGTGATAAAATCTCTCATGTTCACTGGTGCGTTTACTGATGCAGTAAATCAGACGTAGTTCACCTTTGTCATCTGCTTGTAGCATCATACCTGCTAGGCCTTGGCTGCTTGCATCGGTATGAAGTTCGGTCCTCGCTTGCGGATTGTACAAGGCTAGTACCGGCGCGACAGTTAGCGATTTCCTCAAGGAGTCGAATGCCTCTTGTTGTTCTGATTTCCAGACCCACTGTGTTCCTCCCTTTGTTAGTCTCGTTAGCGGTTCTGCGATGGTTGCATAATGATGTACAAAACGACGGAAGAATCCCGAAAGTCCAAGGAACCTTCGAATCTCGTGCACGTTAACTGGAACTGGAAAGTTGCGTATTGCGTCTGTCTTTCGCATACCCGGTTTGATTTTCCCTTCCATTATGGTGAACCCCAAGTAGTCGATCTGTTTCTTTCCAAATTCACATTTACTTAGTTTCAGAGTCAATTTAGCCGAAGCGATGGCTGCGAACACTAAGCGCAAGCGTTTCAAAAGATCATCCCAATCGGTGGCAGGAATAAGGATGTCATCTAGGTAACACATTGCAACGGTATTTCGGAGTGAACCTAGAACTGTATTCATCAGACGTTGAAACTCGGCAGGACCGTTGGTCAGACCAAAAATCATCCTGGTGAACTCACCCGTTTCGTCTGGCGTTACGAAGGCGGTCTTCTCTCTAGCTTCGGCACACAATGGTATTTGCAAATACCCATGAGCGAGATCGAGAACTGCAAAGACCTTTGCTCCGGAAAGGTTTTCTAATTGGTCATCGATGTTTGGCAGCGGAAAGTGTTCCTTTACTGTTTGCTGGTTAAGCCCTCGGTAATCAATAACTAAACGTTCGGATCCATCCTTCTTCTTTACTAGTAACACTGGGCTGCTGTAAGGGGACCTCGTCTCTGTAACTATTCCATGATCCTTCCATTCCTGGACGATGTTACCAATCACAGTGCGTTCCTGCTGGTTGGTCCGATACGGCTTACGAAACACCGGTTTGCTGCCTGGTACGACTGTAATATTCATTTCAGTTAGATTTGTACACCCCAGTTCGCTCAGGTTCAAAGCGAAACAATGCCGAAACTCGTTAATTAGTTTCACCAATGATTCTGCCTGGGAATTATTTATACTTTCTCCAATTTTAACTTGTTCACGCTCGATAGCAACGCATTGTTCATTCTTAATTTGTGCTTCGGTTGGCATTCGGTTGTCCATGGTCATTGGACCTTCCACGACGATCGATCGAGCAATACATTCACCTGTCTTGATATTCCTCGAGCGATCGGTACTATTTAATACAGGCAGGACAGTGTGCCCTCTATCGACGAAAAACAGCGCGTCGTGCTTTAAGCCTGCATCCACGATGACAAGACCATCGATCGCCGTCTCTCCTGTCACCTGAACGAAACTGATGGAATTCGCTGGAATCTCAGTGTTGCAAACGGCCTTCAGCTGCAGTCGATCGGCGCTTTCGGGCGTGTAGGTGGTCAGTTGTTGGATGAGTTCGGCGGGACTGTCCTTGATAATAAGTTGGTCGCCAATTTTAGCAAATGCCACATGAGGCAAATCCGTCCAAGTCCGGCCGACTATTAGTTCGACTGGTTGCATGGCGTCTGGCACAATGAGAATGCAAATGTCTTTGCCTAGTACACCATCGATTGTAATGTTGGCCATGATCTGACCTAGAGCTTTCGTTGTCTTGTCTCCAAAACCGGTAAGGAGACACTTCGACGCTTTTGGGTTCAATCCACAAGAAATCGCAGCACTCGCCTGCATAATACAACTTGAACTGCCAGGATCAATCAGTGCTTGAACGCTATTTTCGTTGATTAAAGCTTCACGCAAGTACTTAGTAGGATTACTACCCTCGGTGGTATTACTACCCACGAGACTGACGGTGTTTCCCGGTGCTGGTCGTGGCTTGGTGGGAGCTCCGGCTTGCGATTCAGCAGCGGTACAGTGGCGTTGCGTGTGACCCTCTGTTTTGCATCGTACGCAATAGAATGGTCTCTTCGGATCCGGGCAATCGCGCGAGATATGCCCCTTTCGGTAGCAATTGTAGCACTCTTGCTCCCTTGGCGAGATAATACGGTTACGATCTCTCCAAGATCCAGACGTAGTCGGTGCGGTACCGGTTGTGGTTACGTTGGTCGTAGATCCACCTCGATGCGGGATGAACGGTGGAGGTTGTGAAGATTGGCCACGTTTTGGTGCTTCGGGTAGTCTGTGACCCAACTGGATTTTACGTGCGTTTGCCCTTGAAGCGCGCTCACGATCGACTTCCTCTATTTCGCGAATGTGGAGCAGTAGTTCTTTCTCATTCAACGAGTGTCGCGATGTAAGAGCGTCGCTCAATGTTTTCGATAGAAGACCGATGACAATTTGCTTCTTAGTGTCGAAAAAATTCAAATCGAGGGCCTTGCAGAGAGCGGATTTTTCAAAAAAATAATTCATCAGGCTCTCACCTGGTTGTTGCTCCCGACGAGTCATCCTCGCCCACTTCTCCGGTAGACTCAGTTGTCCGATAAACGTGTCGGTGAATTCTCTTTTGAATGAATTCCAATCTATCATGTCTTCATGATAGTTTCTAAACCATTGTCGAGCCGCTCCGGTGAGGTGTGCTCGAGCCGATTCAACCTTTACGGCGTCGCTCCAACCATAGTGCGTGGCCGTCTTGTCAATGTTGCGGAGCCACTCGCTTGCATCGTTTTGTGATTCTCCGTCGAAATCATTGATGTATCGACTAAGATCGGGCATAAGTCTGACGTTGGCGTTTGTCGCGCTTACCTCTGATGTTGAGGAAGACTCAGTGCGCTGCATCCCTTGCATAAGTGAAGTGAGTGTCGCCAGCATCGCGGCCATGTTCGGGTCGACTTGTGCGGCGTTCATGTTGAAGCCCGAACTTCCAGGTTCGCGGTGGTTGTCGGCACTTGCGACGCTGTGGTAACTCGGTGACGGGCTGGGCGACCTGGCCCTACGCCCCTTGCTTCGAGCCTTCCCTTTCATGTAGTCGTAACGTTCCGGCGTTCGACGCGAAGGAAAAACACTACACGGTCGGGCAACTACACACGAAAATGCTCAACGCGGAGCAAAACGAACTTCGCGCACAAAAATAGTTTTACCGTTTGGTCACAAAACAAATACAAGAAGGCACAAATTGAAAGATTTTACAATGTCTAACACACGTTATCGAGTCCAATCAAGATTTTGTCCGATAAATCCCACTTCTGAAATGTTATCAAGTTGTAGTAGAGGGGTTTCTGAGAATCGGTTTCTCACACAATTAAAACACTCCACTCGAATATAGTTTAAAAAACACGGTTAACTCACGAGTTTAATCTTCTATAAACGATACAATTCGATACAATCGATACAATTTTTGGAATCAATCTCCGAGACCGGTGTTGTCTCTCTCAAGAACAAAAACTCACTCTCCTGATACATTGTTGTGTAAAAACAAAAAACACACGGCAGGGTGGCAGCCCCACATAGTCGGTAATAGTTTACTCAGAGGCAATAGATGGCGATAGTATATAACACCAGGTTTTTTGTTTTTGGCCCCCAAGTTCGATGTCAACTTTTTCTGCAGTCAAGAAACAAGTTGACTTTAACATTGCCACTTGGCATGAGTATCTTGTAATAAGAACTTTGTTTGAGTACGGTGAGTCAAATATTTTGCCTAACCTTATATAAAAACCGGTATTATGGCAGATGATTAGGAATAAAACAAGCTAAAACTAGTACAAGATGTCAAATTATGAAATAAAATATTAGCTCTCACTATGACAGTAGATGCTATTAGTCAAAATGCAAACATGACATGTACCTCAAAACGATAAATAAAAACAACTTTTGACAGCAAGATGTCAGAAGGCTGATTCTTGGATTGACAGGTGTTATCTAATATTCACACACCAAAGTGAGCGCTATTTGATCATTCACATTTTAAGCGGAAAAATCAAGCTTGTCTCACTGTGCACCTGTCTCACTGTGCCCCATCAGAAATCTTATCAAATCTTTTAGAAAACTACGAAGAGGGCGGGAAGGCGATCGCCAGGGTGGAACTTGCTGAAAACACTTCAGACGTAAATGCAGGTACGCCTAGTAAGAGCACAAGAAATGCCCGGAAGAAGATATTTAATGATCAAGAATCAACGTTGGACAGTGACGGATGTGAATACTTCCCAAATCCACCCCAGCTTCCGCCCTTGAATGGTACGGAATGTTTTTACACTGTCGATGTTAATAATTGGACTATTTTCTGAATGAATGTATTCATTCCTCCTTCCTTCATAATTGGCATGTTTATTAATGTTTTTCTTTTCAGAGTCGATTACAACATTATTGGCACCAAAACAAACTCCAGAGAGCATTCTGCTGCCGTTTTTGGACCATGAAGGTAAATTCATTTAGTTTGCTGGTGACTCCGATGAGTCGACTTGTCTTTCTTTGGGTATGTGTGTACTAATTAATGTCTGTATTCTCTTCGGACTAGGTGGCAAAAGAGCGCGATACAGATCAAAGAAACAGAGTAGCGCAGGTGAATATTGACCTCCAATTCTTGCTTTTGGACTTAACAACTTGAACAATGAACTAACTCACAGTAAATTCCCTACTTTAGATTACCTTCCAATCAAGGACAAATATCCAGCATCCACCTCGACTATGACGCAAGAGACGAAGACACGCAAGGCAGCTAATTCAGACTCTGACGATGGTGAGTGTTTTGCAGTTTAGCTGGTGACTCCGATGAGTCGACTTGTCTTTCTTTGGGTATGTGTGTACTAATTAATGTCTGTTATCTCTTGGAACTAGGTGGAAAAAGAGCGCGTAACTTAAATACACCAAAATCCAGCAGTGAAGGTGAATATTAACATCCTGTTCTTGATTTGGACTTTGCATTGTAAATAAACTAAAAAGCACCCTCAAGGGTGGATTTAAAGAGAACAATACCTAGCACCTCTGTCAAGCATTGCAATTGACTCTCAAAACCTCTGTTTGCTCAACTAGTTTTTGATTTCAGAATGGCAGCGTTCCATGGGACGAAAAATGTACCTGCAGAGCTGCGACATAAGAGAAATTAAAGATATGCTCGTCACA
Source organism: Nemurella pictetii (assembly GCA_921293315.2). NCBI lineage: Eukaryota > Metazoa > Arthropoda > Insecta > Plecoptera > Nemouridae > Nemurella > Nemurella pictetii. Next base: position 382,601 of record CAKLCZ020000001.1, read on the forward strand.
CTTTTAAACACTAACAAAGTGTCGGGTGCTGCCGTGGACGTAGACGAGAAATTCAATGATTATTTCTCATCCACATTCAAATTAAAAAGCGTGGATGAAGTCAACACGCTTGAGCGAAAGCTCCATGATGACCCGTCTTGCCAAAAGGCCTTGGTAAGTCCATTTCGTTTGGTGAGAATGCCATAGTACCATACCGTCAAGGTAAATAATAATGTATCTTGAATACTATTAATATGTATTGGCGATGCCTGCTTTTCTAGATTCAACACTTCATTCAATTCGGTGGAGTCGATGTGGGGGACGCCATAAGGCGGCTCTTGGTGATGGCCTTCACCAATGAGACGGCCAGGGAGTATACTTGGGACGGTGCTACTGGCAAACCCAAATTTTCGGCCTTGCTGGTGACATCTGCAATGTTTGGTAAGCTGTTTACTATGAACTTTCATTGCAAGGTGGTTTCACGGTTGTGCTCTTTTTTTTTAAACTTTTTGGCACTAAAAAGGACCTTGAAGTATTATACCCAATATTTTGGTGAAAATGGTGTCAGGCAAAGCCAAGGCCACAAGACTCGAGTTTTATTCTGTTTGAATCGACGGTGATTGGATAGGGAGAGCGCGAATTGCACACCCTTAGTACGTGATGGTTCTCTTATCTTGTCCGATGGGCAGGCTCTTTGACTGGAACAAGATTCATTCCCCCTTAAGATGGCAGCATATTAATAATAGTAAATATGCTTCATTTTATTTCATATTGTGTTAAGTTTCTATTATTTTGTGTTGCAGCTGCCGTAAAGAAGCTGCCGAACTTGACAGGTGTCACTCACTCCGAGTTGGAGGGGAAAGCAAGGAATTGGGTCCTGCATGCCCAGTCGCGAATCAGCCAAGCGGCCAAGTCAAAAAAGAACAAACAGGCCAGTGGCTCTGATCAAGAGTAGCACCATTGACAACTTGCATGGTTGCATGAAAATAAATCACTTTATCTTGCTCAGTTTAATCGCACATCTTTGATTCAAAATGTGCCCTTATTATTTTTAATGCAACTATTCATTGGAGTATTCATGGATATATATAATCAATCGGAACAAAATTTTAAGTTTAAAGCTTTTTTTGGCTACAGCCATGGCTCATAATAGCCAAAGCGCTGAAAAAAATGTAAACCCAATTAATAATTAATGATAATCTAAGTTCAATTGTTTTCTGTAAATGTTTTTCTTAATTAAAATGTCAACATTTGCATCATGATTTTAGTGTGTAATTTTATTATCCTCCTATTTAGTGTCAGTGTAATTATCATGTTTAGCATATTGAATTCCTCATCGTTCATATGAATGAACTCATGAATGAATGAATGAATGAATGAATGAATGAACTCATCTTTCATATGAATTTACTCAGGATTTGGACGCAGGATTTAATGATATTATTTTATGACTTATTTTAAATGATAAATATTCATATATTTATTTTTTTAAGTAGGCAACACATACTGGCATAAAAATAATATGCATAGCGGCTTCATAATTCACAATTATAATAAGAGAATATAATAAGAGTATAAAAGTACATTCGTCTTACCATTTGGCAATAACCTTTACCAATGAATTTGTTTTCTTCTTTCCCACTCAAGAAAATCGCACATAACTGAAAAGCAGGGACATATCTTTGTGGAGTACACGAGGAATCACCCTGCCTTTGCAAGAAATTAGTTGATTGGACTGCATGGAAGTCATACAAAAAGATATGATTAACAAGTTTGTGGGGCTTGTGGGGAGAGAGCGGCTAGAGAACCATCGAAATGTTTGAATGTACTTACCAGTTACCTGATTTGGGATCCTTGCTGAAAAATTGCTTGCAAAACAAGTTTTAATAAATATAAGATTTATAATTTCTCTACCTTATCATATGGACCATTGAATGATTTTTATTCATGATTGATTTGTCATTCAATCTTGATTTTTATTCATGGGCATGTCATAAAAATAAACCAGTTGAGGAACAAGGATTTGGTAAGTGGTAAATTTTTACAAGGATTTGTTGAGGATTTGGCTAGATAGGTAGCGAAAAAGTCTCGCACAACGCGTGCTCGTGTCGCATGGCCGGCGGCATGGACGTCGGCTGCATGCTGCTAGGACCCAGCACAATCCACCCACCAATGCCAACTCTTTGGCAGGCAAGTCTATCTCTTCCAAGAGACTTGGGGTAATTGATTGTAGTTATAACCTGAAAAAGGGAGATCATGGGCCAGTGTGTTATGTGATGATGGTTGGTTAAAAGGAAGGTTACTAGGCTACTGGCAAAATTATTATATAAGTAAAAAAGCACGTAGTAAAAGGAGATAGTGTAAATGATCATGCGTATACTATTTTTTAGTCATTCAAATTGGTACACTTACCCGCATCCAAATGGGAATCGCAGTATTTCGCTGGATTTGGCGGAGATGCCGAGTCGGCGAGTCAATGAGCCCATGGGCCGCCACTTTAGGGATGCGATACAGGCCAACGAAATGATTGACACTTACGGTGAACGGGTCATAAACATCCCTTAACATTCGCCTGTTAAGTCGCATTTGAAGATTTTTTCGATACGCTCATTTACATCTAACAAACATTCAATAATATTCTCAGCCACACGAAACCGTACAGCTTGGTCGGCCATTTTGAAACTCGATATCACGTTCGATTTCGCAAACGAGTGCTTCTTGGCATTCGTTTTCAAATCACCTCTTTTCTGACATATCACTTGTTATTTTTTTTACGTGATCGCTGAAATCGATGTGATATGAAATCATTCGATATCTCGGCCGGAAACGAATGGTTTTGAAATCACCAAAGTTACATGATCGGTCTCCTGGTGTGTAAAATACAACCTCAGGGCATCATTGTGTTTTGTGGGGAGATAGCCCTTTTGGCCATGATCGAGCTCCAGCATTTGTCACAGAGTAGCCCTTTTGGCCATGATCGAGCTCCAGCATTTGTCACAGAGTAGCCCTTTTGGCCATGATCGAGCTCCAGCATTTGTCACAGAGTAGCCCTTTTGGCATGATCGAGCTCCAGCATTTGTCACAGAGTAGCCCTTTTGGCCATGATCGAGCTCCAGCATTTGTCACAGAGTAGCCCTTTTGGCATGATCGAGCTCCAGCATTTGTCACAGAGTTGCCCTTTTGGCATGATCGAGCTCCAGCATTTGTCACAGAGTAGCCCTTTTGGCCATTATCGAGCTCCAGCATTTGTCACAGAGTAGCCCTTTTGGCCATGATCGAGCTCCAGCATTTGTCACAGAGTTGCCCTTTTGGCATGATCGAGCTCCAGCATTTGTCACAGAGTAGCCCTTTTGGCATGATCGAGCTCCAGCATTTGTCACAGAGTAGCCCTTTTGGCCATGATCGAGCTCCAGCATTTGTCACAGAGTAGCCCTTTTGGCCATGATCGAGCTCCAGCATTTGTCACAGAGTAGCCCTTTTGGCATGATCGAGCTCCAGCATTTGTCACAGAGTTGCCGGGAAGATTTAGACGGTTTGGACGAATTTCAATATCCTTGCTGTAACTACACTACATTTACTATTGATACCTATTAATAGTTGAAAAACATTTATTCAATGGTAAAAATACTAAAAATGACAACCGTTTGAATTTCCTCCACTGCATCGTAATAATCGACGTCGTTTGTTATCTAATCTCCCGTACTTGATATAGGTATATCCGACCCGCCTGGACAAGGTAGCATCAAAAAGGTCGGGTCTCGGAGCCAACCATTGACTTGATCCAAAGATTAGATAAGCAATTAAAAGGAGGGAAAATTAAATCGTGCCATGGAAACATACTTTTTCCAGAATACTGAAGAAGTGATGAGATAAACGTGTTTGCTGCAAAGAGAAGAGGCAGGAAGTTTTCGAATTATTTCTGCATCTTCAAAATTACGAGTTATATGTCATTGGGGGGTGCTGAAATGGTGTGCAAGACTCGCGAGATATCATATTTGTGAGCTTGGTCGATCCTCATTTCACTGGGCAGGCATTACTGATAAGGAAAACTGGTTTATCATAACGAGGTATAGGTTCAGAAAGCACATGGCATACAGCATGGTGTGTACCCGACTTACCTACACTATTTTTCAAGCCAACCTCCCTCGGAACTTGTATAAATTTCTAGTGGACGGTGATCAGTGTCCAGGAGTGTACGTTGCTAATGATCCGTTGTTTCCAAAAGCTAGGCTGCATCAGAATGACATACTTGCCTATTTTACTTGTCAGTTGTCATAAAAAAATGAGAAATTAACATTTATGGGTATTTTCTCGTGCATCTCTCCTTTAAATCCTACCTAATTTATACCGGCCAATACCAAAAAAGTACTTACTAAACCCATACCTCCTACCCAACATGGTAAACCTATCCTACGATCCTGACGAGAGACCCCCTGTGATATCTCCGCAGGTTGGACAAGCAACACCAGCCGACGCAGGCCCAAGCTCCAGCAAAGGGAGACGGTTTCCTCGGCAAGCTCGGCCAAGTACTCGGCACTGGCTGTTGCCAAAACCGAGCTGGCAAAAATGCAGAAAGATTTGCTGGTGCAAGAGCACAAGGCAAGAGAAACACGACTGGCCGAAGAGCACGAGGTCTCCATGGGCATTCTGAGAGCGGCAGTCGAAGTCCTCCTTGAAACACTTGCTTGTTGCTAGGATGTACCGCTTTATCCAATCAACAGCGTTGACAAGTTTTATCGGCGATTGTTTTAATCGAATGTCTTGCTTGATTTCCTCGGGAACGTCGTGGGAACCGGGGAGGCGCTGACTTGCCGAGTGTGAACAAGTGTCGACTGTGACGGGGATGCACCAACTGTACTAAAAAAAAACTGCCCCAAAATAAAACTGCCCTAAAAGTCATTGTTTTTGCTTTTAACGTACTACGCAGAGGCAGGTTGGGTGGTTAGGTAGGGTCAGGAAAGGTATGGGTTAGTGGCGTGTGGGGGGGGGGGGGACATTACTTTGTTCGCTGCGAACGCTGCCTCTGCGTAGTACGTTAAAAGCAAAAACATTGCCTTTTAGGGCAGTTGGATTTTAGGGCAGTTTCATTTTAGGACAGTTTTTTTAGTGCAGTTGGACGCCCACCGACTGTGACGAGGTCCGACGGACACGGAGCAGAAGATTCCTTGAGTTTTATTGGTACGCTGACTGAAAAGTTACCAACGTAACAAAAAACAAATAATATTTCCCTCGTGGGACTGGAAGCGATCGGGGTGGAGTTATTGTCATGCGCAATGCATTAAATATTGCAGATGAATATTTAGCTCTTTGATAAGACTAGGCGATGCAAACACGATTATAATATCACGTAAGCGCATAATCTTTAAATGTTCGAGAATAATTGAGCAGCTTTCTCATTGACATTTGTTACCTGGAAACATAAAAATTTAGCCGTCGTTAAAATATTTGAATATTTCAAAACGTAAAAATCGAATTACAGAAAATCTATTGAATTGATTTGCTTGAACATCATAAATTTCTTATAAAGATTCTCAACGTACACTGTAAATTTCGCTACCACCAGCTGAAGATAAAGTTACTTCACCTGAGAGAAACAGCAAAAACGCTTCAAAACGGACATAAAAGCGTCATTTCCAAGAAAAGTGCTTAACATACAATTATCAAATTTGTGAACAAACATTGAATCGCGAGAGTCAACATATTTTCTAGAAGCTTAGAAAGTTTCGTCAAATTATATTTAGATGCTTGGCCTCTGGAATGCTAAACGTGTTTTGAAAACACTGAAAATTTTCATAAACCAATTTATAAGAAAAGTTGCTAGTAAAACTAGCTGAAAATAGAGCAGGGTTGAAGTTGTGAGAAAATGAAGATATCTTGAAAATGTTATCAAAATCCGTGAAGTTATTATTAGTATTTTATTTGTTTAGACAAAAATACAAAAAAAAACACACGGAATTTTGTACAGCAGTAATTGTAATTGAAGATTCGTTTCGCTATTTTCTTGTTTACAAAAGTTCCACGCTGTTCTGTAACAACCCAATCTTGACATGCGTTCGGGACGTACAGTGTACGTACTGACTTCCATTCGACCTTCTCAACCAATAGTAGCAAGTTCAAATCATGCGTCTTTAGGAGACAAAAATGAACAAAGCTGAATGTCTCTGAACATGGTAAATATTGCAAGCGTACCGCTTTCTAGGTCTCGTTGTTTTCTACGAAGCAAGCCTAAGGTTAGATAACGGTGCCCGATTGCAGTCGATCATAACAACATAATATTCTGTCTTCTGAGAGATCAGAAAACCCTGAGAAGACGCTTGAGCCAGGGCAAGGAGTGCGAGACGAGCGTGAAGCCAGTCACCTCCGAGGAGAAACACTTTCCGGTGAAGGAGGGCGGCCGGAAGGAGACGCTGACGACGCCTCGCAGGAAGTAGGCTCCGAAAGGTCGCAGCTCGAACAGCAGTCCTCCGCCGGAGTCCCCGGGACACACGCTGATGTTGCGTCCCCTGAAGCCCGCGCAGAACTTGTCGGTGGTCAGCAACTGTTGCATGTCTTCGGGCAGCATGTCGATGCAGGTGTCGGGGTCGACGTACGGCAGCCGCACGAAGCGCAACACGTCGCTCGACGTGCCGTCCTCGGTGTAGCCCCAGCCGGTCACCTGCCATTGCAAGACAGCCAATCAGAGGACTTCATACCTGTTGCTGCCATGCCCCCTCTCCTGCCGTTTCTTTCTGCGCCATGCGTAACTACACTGGGTAACTACGCTGGGTAACTACGCTGCGTAACTACGCTGGGTAACTACGCTGGGTAACTACGCTGCGTAACTACGCTGGGTAACTACGCTGGGTAACTACGCTGGGTAACTACGCTGGGTAACTACGCTGCGTAACTACGCTGGGTAACTACGCTGGGTAACTACGCTGGGTAACTACGCTGGGTAACTACGCTGGGTAACTACGCTGGGTAACTACGCTGGGTAACTACGCTGGGTAACTACGCTGGGTAACTACGCTACGTAACTACGCTGGGTAACTACGCTGGGTAACTACGCTGGGTAACTACGCTGGGTAACTACGCTACGTAACTACGCTGGGTAACTACGCTACGTAACTACGCTGGGTAACTACGCTGGGTAACTACGCTGGGTAACTACGCTGCGTAACAACGCTGGGTAACTACGCTGGGTAACTACGCTGGGTAACTACGCTACGTAACTACGCTGGGTAACTTCGCTGGGTAACTACGCTGGGTAACTACGCTGCGTAACAACGCTGGGTAACTACGCTGGGTAACTACGCTGGGTAACTACGCTGGGTAACTACGCTGGGTAACTACGCTACGTAACTACGCTGGGTAACTTCGCTGGGTAACTACGCTACGTAACTACGCTGGGTAACTACGCTGGGTAACTACGCTGGGTAACTACGCTGGGTAACTACGCTGGGTAACTACGCTGGGAAACTACGCTGGGTAACTACGCTGGGTAACTACACTACGTAACTACGCTAAGTAACTACGCTGGGTAACTACGCTGGGTAACTACACTACGTAACTACGCTAAGTAACTACGCTGGGTAACTACGCTGGGTAACTACGCTGCGTAACAACGCTGGGTAACTACGCTGCGTAACTACGCTGGGTAACTACGCTGGGTAACAACGCTGGGTAACTACGCTGGGTAACTACACTACGTAACTACGCTGGGTAACTACGCTGGGTAACTACGCTGGGTAACTACACTACGTAACTACGCTAAGTAACTACGCTGGGTAACTACGCTGGGTAACTACGCTGCGTAACAACGCTGGGTAACTACGCTGCGTAACTACGCTGGGTAACTACGCTGGGTAACTACGCTGGGTAACTACGCTGGGTAACTACACTACGTAACTACGCTGGGTAACTACGCTGGGTAACTACGCTGGGTAACTACACTACGTAACTACGCTGGGTAACTACGCTGGGTAACTACACTACGTAACTACGCTGGGTAACTACGCTAAGTAACTACGCTGGGTAACTACGCTGGGTAACTACACTACGTAACTACGCTGGGTAACTACGCTGGGTAACTACGCTGGGTAACTACACTACGTAACTACGCTGGGTAACTACGCTGGGTAACTACACTACGTAACTACGCTGGGTAACTACGCTAAGTAACTACGCTGGGTAACTACGCTGGGTAACTACACTACGTAACTACGCTAAGTAACTACGCTAAGTAACTACGCTGGGTAACTACACTACGTAACTACGCTAAGTAACTACGCTGGGTAACTACGCTGGGTAACTACGCTGGGTAACTACGCTGGGTAACTACGCTACGTAACAACGCTGGGTAACTTCGCCAATTATTGCAAAGCGCTAGTGAAAGATCTAGTAATAAAAAGAAGCGTCCTCACCACGCCCACTTGTCCTTCGGCGAGTTGCGCCGCCTCACCGCCAGTCTGATGCAAGTCGAGACAGGCGGGGGCTACGCGGGCGGTGAATTCCACGGCTGCGTCCAACACGGCCACCGCGATGTCGTGCTTCAAGTTCCGCTTACGGCCGCGATACGCGGGGTGCACGTGCAGCGCTGCGACGCCGCGCCGTTGAACTTGCTCGTCGCCCAAACTCCACTTCCGGTAGATCTTGCCCAGCGCCATCTTGTAGTCGGCGGCGGCGAACGCGCTCGACATCGGCTCGTTCCAGAAACAGTGTGCGGCTGTGGGGGGGGGGGGGGGGGGTTATTTAGTGAAATAAAGTGTCCTGCATCCTACAGCCTGGTGAGATGTTTGCTGGCAGAGTGTCCTGCATCCTACAGCCTGGTGAGATGTTTGCTGGCAGAGTGTCCTGCATCCTACAGCCTGGTGAGATGTTTGCTGGCAGAGTGTCCTGCATCCTATAGCCTGGTGAGATGTTTGCTGGCAGAGTGTCCTGCATCCTACAGCCTGGTGAGATGTTTGCTGGCAGAGTGTCCTGCATCCTACAGCCTGGTGAGATGTTTGCTGGCAGAGTGTCCTGCATCCTACAGCCTGGTGAGATGTTTGCTGGCAGAGTGTCCTGCATCCTACAGCCTGGTGAGATGTTTGCTGGCAGAGTGTCCTGCATCCTACAGCCTGGTGAGATGTTTGCTGGCAGAGTGTCCTGCATCCTACAGCCTGGTGAGATGTTTGCTGGCAGAGTGTCCTGCATCCTACAGCCTGGTGAGATGTTTGCTGGCAGAGTGTCCTGCAACCTACAGCCTGGTGAGATGTTTGCTGGCAGAGTGTCTTGCATCCTACAGCCTGGTGAGATGTTTGCTGGCAGAGTGTCCTGCATCCTACAGCCTGGTGAGATGTTTGCTGGCAGAGTGTCCTGCATCCTACCGCCTGGTGAGATGTTTGCTGGCAGAGTGTCCTGCACCCTACAGCCTGGTGAGATGTTTGCTGGCAGAGCGTCCTGCATCCTACAGCCTGGTGAGATGTTTGCTGGCAGAGTGTCCTGCATCCTACAGCCTGGTGTGATGTTTGCTGGCAGAGTGTCCTGCATCCTACAGCCTGGTGAGATGTTTGCTGGCAGAGTGTCCTGCATCCTACAGCCTGGTGATATGTTTGCTGGCAGAGTGTCCTGCATCCTACAGCCTGGTGAGATGTTTGCTGGCAGAGTGTCCTGCATCCTACAGCCTGGTGAGATGTTTACTGGCAGAGTGTCCTGCATCCTACAGCCTGGTGATATGTTTGCTGGCAGAGTGTCCTGCATCCTACAGCCTGGTGATATGTTTGCTGGCAGAGTGTCCTGCATCCTACAGCCTGGTGAGATGTTTGCTGGCAGAGTGTCCTGCATCCTACAGCCTGGTGATATGTTTGCTGGCAGAGTGTCCTGCATCCTACAGCCTGGTGAGATGTTTGCTGGCAGAGTGTCCTGCATCCTACAGCCTGGTGATATGTTTTCTGGCAGAGTGTCCTGCATCCTACAGCCTGGTGATATGTTTGCTGGCAGAGTGTCCTGCATCCTACAGCCTGGTGAGATGTTTGCTGGCAGAGTGTCCTGCATCCTACAGCCTGGTGATATGTTTGCTGGCAGAGTGTCCTGCATCCTACAGCCTGGTGATATGTTTTCTGGCAGAGTGTCCTGCATCCTACAGCCTGGTGACATGTTAGCTATCATCACCTTTCCAAGGCACGAGTTTCTCACCGCTGATGACGTGGGTGGCTGTGACCAACGTTCCCCCGCATAGTTGCGTGTAGGTCCCGTTGTTCAGCTTGTAGACGCCGGTCGTCCAGGGGTAGGCCACGAAGCTGTCCTCCGTGCCCGCGCCGGTAAAGTTGTGCACTGCTTGCCCGCCCTCCTCCTTTAGTATCAAGTGTGGTCCACCCACCGATGGCTGGATTACTACGGACGTTCCTCCAACTGATTGGTGGAACAGATGCGTTCCTCCAACTGATTGGTGGAACAGATGCGTTCCTCCAACAGATTGGTGGAACAGATGCGTTCCTCCAACTGGTTGGTGGAACAGAGGCGTTCCTCCAACTGATTGGTGGAACAGAGGCGTTCCTCCAACTGATTGGTGGAACAGAGGCGTTGCTCCCACTGATTGGTGGAACAGATGCGTTCCTCCAACTGATTGGTGGAACAGATGCGTTCCTCCAACTGATTGGTGGAACAGATGCGTTCCTCCAAATGATTGGTGGAACAGAGGCGTTCCTCCAACTGATTGGTGGAACAGAGGCGTTCCTCCCACTGATTGGTGGAACAGAGGCGTTCCTCCAACTGATTGGTGGAACAGATGCGTTCCTCCAACTGATTGGTGGAACAGAGGCGTTCCTCCCACTGATTGGTGGAACAGAGGCGTTCTTCCAACTGATTGGTGGAACAGATATGTTCCTCCAACTGATTGGTGGAACAGAGGCGTTCCTCCAACTTATTGGTGGAACAGATGCGTTCCTCCAACTGATTGGTGGAACAGATGCGTTCCTCCAACTGATTGGTGGAACAGAGGCGTTCCTCCCACTGATTGGTGGAACAGAGGCGTTCCTCCAACTGATTGGTGGAACAGATGCGTTCCTCCAACTGATTGGTGGAACAGATGCGTTCCTCCAACTGATTGGTGGAACAGATGCGTTCCTCCAACTGATTAGTGGAACAGAGGCGTTCCTCCCACTGATTGGTGGAACAGAGGCGTTGCTCCAACTGATTGGTGGAACAGAGGCGTTCCTCCAACTGATTGGTGGAACAGATGCGTTCCTCCCACTGATTGGTGGAACAGAGGCGTTCCTCCCACTGATTGGTGGAACAGAGACGTTCCTCTAACTGATTGGTGGAACAGATGCGTTCCTCCAACTGATTGGTGGAACAGATGCGTTCCTCCAACTGATTGGTGGAACAGAGGCGTTCCTCCAACTGATTGGTGGAACAGATGCGTTCCTCCAACTGATTGGTGGAACAGAGGCGTTCCTCCCACTGATTGGTGGAACAGATGCGTTCCTCCCACTGATTGGTGGAACAGATGCGTTCCTCCCACTGATTGGTGGAACAGAGGCGTTCCTCCAACTGATTGGTGGAACAGAGGCGTTCCTCCCACTGATTGGTGGAACAGAGGCGTTCCTCCAACTGATTGGTGGAACAGATGCGTTCCTCCAACTGATTGGTGGAACAGAGGCGTTCCTCCAACTGATTAGTGGAACAGAGGCGTTCCTCCAACTGATTAGTGGAACAGAGGCGTTCCTCCCACTGATTGGTGGAACAGAGGCGTTCCTCCCACTGATTGGTGGAACAGAGGCGTTCCTCCAACTGATTGGTGGAACAGAGGCGTTCCTCCCACTGATTGGTGGAACAGAGGCGTTCCTCCAACTGATTGGTGGAACAGAGGCGTTCCTCCCACTGATTGGTGGAACAGAGGCGTTCCTCCAACTGATTGGTGGAACAGATGCGTTCCTCCAACTGATTGGTGGAACAGATGCGTTCCTCCAACTGATTGGTGGAACAGATGCGTTCCTCCAAATGATTGGTGGAACAGAGGCGTTCCTCCCACTGATTGGTGGAACAGAGGCGTTCCTCCAACTGATTGGTGGAACAGAGGCGTTCCTCCAACTGATTGGTGGAACAGATGCGTTCCTCCAACTGATTGGTGGAACAGATGCGTGTCTCCCACTGATTGGTGGAACAGAGGCGTTCCTCCAACTGATTGGTGGAACAGAGGCGTTCCTCCAACTGATTGGTGGAACAGAGACGTTCCTCCAACTGATTGGTGGAACAGAGGCGTTCCTCCAACTGATTGGTGGAACAGAGGCGTTCCTTCAACTGATTGGTGGAACAGAGGCGTTCCTCCCACTGATTGGTGGAACAGAGGCGTTCCTCCAACTGATTGGTGGAACAGAGGCGTTCCTCCAACTGATTGGTGGAACAGAGGCGTTCCTCCAACTGATTGGTGGAACAGAGGCGTTCCTTTAGCCGATTGGCGGAACTTCTGAATTAGTGCTTATTAGTGTCATAAGCCCCGAAATTAGTGCCCAACTGCTTTTGGCTCGTTCTGTCAAAGTGCGTCATGACTTCCACTAGCGGGATTTAAAATGAATGAGGGCGTATCGGCTCCTTTGACCAGGACAATGGTGTCGGCGATCGGTCGCACTTTCAGAACACACCCTTTGAAAGATTTTGTGTAAAGTTGCGGAATGTTTAAATTCAACTCTTGAATGCTTAAATCATTGTTGGCATTGCAGACATTTGGGAAAAAATCCCCAAAAATGCTCGGATCAATTTAATTTGAAGACTATGAGAATATAAGACTGTAGACTTGAGACCAAGACTTGAGAATATGGTAGACCTACATCCCTGCAGATTTCGTTAGTTCAATGTGCGCTTCGATAGAAAATGATATTGTTTTCAACATCGTGTTCTTGTTGTAAATTCTTGTTGTTCTGGATTTACTCTCAAATTGACTCACAGAATTGGTTAACGAATACCTACGACAAAATAATCTCTGAGAGCTTGAAAAGTGCTAGTTCTTAGCACGATTCCAAAATTTTATCGACAAACTAATTGGCTGGAAACGATTTTATAATGAGACATAAAAATTGAGAGGCATTCCTCAGATACATCAAAAGAAAATTATGACGGTAATAATAAGAATAATAACATTACCTGTGCGAAAAGGAACACTGGAGGTGCGAAAATTTCCTCGGCTCCCATCTGAAGTCAGACATGGAATCGCGTTACAAATCCTGCGTTGAAATAACATAAAATCTAATTGTTGAAAGTAAAAACTCGGGAGGTGATCGAATGGATGTTGAATGTGTCATTTCTGTCGGACATCCAACTTTGAGAAGGAGTAGATGGTATTTTTATGAATCTTAATCGAATTTCAGCCTGACAAATTGGTTGTGTCGACGCATCAACCACGTTGTCGTTGTCATCTTCAGGGCCGTGAGTTGCCAACTGCGAGGTATCCATTCAAAACTTCGTTTAGTCTTCACAGGACAAGGTCATACTCAAAAAATGGCCGCCATTTGCATTTCACCAACTCATGAAACTAAATCCACAAGGCGCTTTTTAAAAATGTAAAAATCAATTTGTGGAACACTGGCTAAACGTATTATTTACCACAAGTAAATCTTGAAGCTTTTTACTAGTTACTTTATCATCACAGTCATATAACTCGTGCAGTTAGAAATAAAGATAAGTCGGTGACAGCAAATCTATTTGCCGTCATGTTGGTAGTGGTGTTGACTACCAGCGCTGAGCGGACGGGGTTATTCTTATATTAAATACACTTTATCCGCGATGAATTTGATCCCGGAACTTTTCGCCTGTCCGGGGTTAAGCATTTTTTAGTTTAGCTACACGACAGTCAACAATGGCATAGAAATCAAGACAATTTTTGTTTAAAGATTATTTGGTGTAACAAACCTGGCACAGATACAAATTTTGGAATGGATATTTCGTTTCTTACGATGATTTTTTTTATGCTATCTTTTTTTAACGCTATCGTAAGGTTTTTGAAGAAAAAAGTACGTACTATAAAGGATGTCTCGAATTCTACGTAATCCGGTCGTGAATCGAGCAACTGAGATTCTTCCGCCTCCTGAAAGTTGGAAAAATAAAACAATATGTATGAATAATACATGATAAACCAATATGGAACTGTCAATTAAAAAGGGACGTCAGTTGTGTTTTGACAGCTGTCACAGCAACGACACGCGCGAAATCTAATGCCAACGTAGTTTTGATTTCTGGTCGTACTTTTATTGTTAGATTGTCAATTATGAACTGCAAAATTGGATCCTTTGGAAATAGTAATTTTCACATAATGCTTTTAACAATATGTACGTGCAACAGAAACTATTAAGAGGTCTTACACAAATTTTACAGTAACAAGCAGCGCAGCCCGTGCCTACGGCACTTAATGTGCTTCCGTCTTACACTTCAAGTTTTTATTTTCATATAATAATAAGGCCATTAGGCAAATCTTTTTCACATAAAGCGAACCATATGTCCATTATGAATACTCTAAGTCCATGAGGCAAGCCTATATGCCCGAAAGGCAAAACCTATGCCCATAAGGCATAACCTAAAAGCCCATAGGGCAAAACACTATGCCCATAGGGCAATACTCTATGCCCATAAGGCATACCTACATGCCTATAGGGCAAAACACTATGCCCACAGGGCAAAACACTATGCCCATAAGGCATACCTACATGCTCATGGGGCAAAACACTATGCCCATAGGGCAAAACACTATGCCCATAAGGCATACCTACATGCTCATGGGGCAAAACACTATGCCCATAGGGCAATACTCTATGCCCATAAGGCATACCTACATGCCTATAGGGCAAAACTACGTGGTCTTAGTAAAAAAACAGTATGCCCGTAGGGCAACATCTCGGCGCAACGTTTTTATTTCGGGAACTTTGTTTTCAATAAATCAACCCTGGAACAGCCCCAGTGAGAAAAAAACTGGAAATCAGAGTAGATAGAAAAAAGGTTGAAATTTGAATGGCAAAACACTGTGAAAATCGCTATTTTTTTTTGCATTTTTCACCTTGAAATACTTGACGAATGGGCACGAAATATAGTGTAACTCTAGACATTAATCTTCGACAGAAGGTCGCTGAAAACATGAAAAATCCCGAAAAACAATTGAAAAAGTGAGCAGCAGACAGCCAGCCAGCCAGCCACGAAAAAGTTGAAAGCTTCCAAAATAGGGATTTTTATAAGGTTGATTCCGGATTATTTTTTCACTGGGGCTGTTTCAGGGTAGATTTATTGAAAAAAACTAAAAGTTCCCGACATAAATACGTTGCGCCGAGATTTTGCCCTACGGGCATACTGTTTTTTTACGAAGACAACTTAGTTTTGACCTGTGGGCATGTAATGATGTAGGTATGCCTTATGGGCATAGAGTTTTGACCTATGGGAATATTTTTTGCCATTTGGGCATACAGGTATGCCTTGGCATAGTTTTTTTTCCTATGGGCTTATTGGTTATGCCTTATGGACATAGGGTTTTTCCTTATGGACATAGGGTTTTTCCTTATGGGCATTGGGATTTGCCTTATGGACATAGGGTTTTTCCTTATGGGCATTGGGATTTGCCTTATGGACATAGGGTTTTTCCTTATGGGCATTGGGATTTGCCTTATGGACATAGGGTTTTTCCTTATGGGCATTGGGATTTGCCTTATGGACATAGGGTTTTTCCTTATGGGCATTGGGATTTGCCTTATGGGCAAAGGGTTTGCCTTATGGGCAAAACGGTTTGCCTTATGGGCTTTGGGCATGCCTTATGGGCATATGTTTCGCTTTATGGGGAAATGGTTTACCTTTTGACCTAACTATTAAATGAAAAAATAAAAACAGCTCAAAGTATAAGACGTAAGTACATCGTGCCGTAGGCACGGGCTTCGCTGCCAGTTAGATGAGGCTGGTTTAAAAAAAAGTTCCACTCGCGCATTTAACACGTATTAGGAGTCTGCCTCCCATAAAACTATTCGTTCAATTTTTAATGTTGAACCAAAGATCTTTTAATTAGTAGCTTGAAACTTATAGAAAGCGAAGCGACATTGACTTGTGAGTTGGGAATGTTAACATTGGAAACAATCGGAATCGGAAACAAAGATTTCCTGCGCTGTGATTGGTTGACGCAACGATAGACGCCAGGAAATATAAAATAAAACCATCTCTTGCGCGCTGCGCTCTGCGCGCTGCTTCAATTTAAGACAGCGCCATCTGAACATTGAAATTTAATTCCTTACGCGTGACGCGCTGCGCTTGCGCGTTGTGCTTACGTCAATTTTGGATAGACGTTAACGATCAAAGAATAGCAGAATCGCTCGGGCCAATCATATGATTCGATTACAAAAGTTTAGCATTTCTGTAAGCGTGGAAAATGGAACACTATTGGATGAGTGAGCGAAGACCTCAATTTGAACACCCAGAGAAATATGTCGATGATTTATATTTAATTTTTTTTTTTTTGTTTGCTCGCTTTTATGATTGTTCGCACGTATCTCACCAAACGGCTTAACCGATTTAGATTAAACTATCAGGGAACCTTGGCAGTCTCTAAACTAAGATCTGATACGTTTTTAAAAAGATCTGCCTAGTATTTTTCTAATTTTTTTTAATAGGCGATTGCCTATTAAAAAAAACTTTTTTTGTCAAAAAAAAAATATATAATATCTTAACCAAACTGTACAAACATGTTCACCTTAATGAAACGTACTGTTCTCGAATTTCTTCGATTCGCAAGTCTTCTCATAAGTTTCTTAATCGTATTTTTCGATTAAATATTCGTGTATTTTACCGTTTTGCTCTATCTCAACTGTAATTATCCCTGCCTTTTCATCACCAAACTGGTCAAAAATGGTCAGAATTGTCTATGTGGCGTTCATCCAACCACGCTTTAAAGAGCGTCAGCAAAGCCCCAGTACTTTATGCAAGGGAGCCTTGATCCTAAATTCCTACCTTCTACGCCATAAGCAATGATATTCTGCCCCAGCTTAGCTACCTCGTCCCAGACCGGTTCAACGTAGTCCACGTCCCTGCTGGTTCGTCTGCTGGCCGTCAACGGGACCACCGCCTGCTGGTTCCGGTCCAGCTGTTGCACAGCCTCCTGACTGTCAACTGTCAGCCCGGCGCCTCCGATCCCGGCCGACGCCGCCGCCGACGCCGACACCGACGCCGCGACGCTGCGCTTGGCGACGCCGTGCTGCGCCGGCGCGTTGAAGCATGCAGTCGTCAGCAAGCCGCATTCTAGGCAGCATCGAACACCTGTCAGGCCGGCACTCGGACAGCAGTCTCGACAAAGATCGACGCTGTCCAGTGACTCACTCGGCTCGACGCTCACTTCGATCTCGTTCGCCGGGTTCGAGGCTTTCAACTTTGAAGGCGACTCAGCGTCACAGTCGTGCCGAGACGCCGCGCTGCATTTCAGATGCTTCTTTCCAAACTCGTGGCCGACGCGGGTTGATATTTCCTGTCTGTTGGATTCAAGGCAAGCTTTAGATTCACTTCCGGTTATGATCAAGCTAACCTAGCAGCTAGCAGCGAGCTGAGGGTGAATGTTAACCTAGCAGCTAGCAGCGAGCTGAGGGTGAATGTTGACCTAGCAGCTAGCAGCGAGCTGAGGGTGAATGTTAACCTAGCAGCTAGCAGCGAGCTGAGGGTGAATGTTAACCTAGCAGCTAGCAGCGAGCTGAGGGTGAATGTTAACCTAGCAGCTAGCAGCGAGCTGAGGGTGAATGTTAACCTAGCAGCTAGCAGCGAGCTGAGGGTGAATGTTAACCTAGCAGCTAGCAGCGAGCTGAGGGTGAATGTTAACCTAGCAGCTAGCAGCGAGATGAGGGTGAATGTTAACCTACACGGAGAGAAATATTTACCGAGCTAGGTTTGCTGTCGTTATTTCTGCTGAAACAACTTCAATTTCTGCAGAATTAACCACACAGTTGACCTAAGCCAACGATCCGATTTCTTCAAACAGTGTTCCGTCATTTTAGCAATGCCAAACGCTAGCTTTACTGAACAGAACTTCAAAAACAGATATTTGACCACCTAGTGTGTCAGATTGTACAACAAAGCGCACTATTTTATTTTGGCGCGTAATCTAGCTAAACTAAATTGCTGAAACATGCGATGCAGCAATACAACAATGCTGGAAACAAACAGGTTTGCTGGACAGTAGCGACCTGTTCTGCAGTAATGGCATTCTGCAGTATTAATCAGCTGAACTCGACATCTCAGCTGTTTCGGTTCTGTCGTTTCATGTGGCCAGAGTGCTAACCTTAGCTGGCAACCATGGGTGATAGCTACGTTGAATCGCTGCTGATAACGTGGGGGTTTGAAGACTTGGTCGATAAGTTTCGAGGTAAGCTACAAGTCTACACTCATTATCATAACCTCTCAATTGTAGTGTTCGTTTTATGTGTGTGGATGGATGCAATAAGTATAGTACCTACCTACCTAATGTAGTAGGTAGGAGGCACATGAGCATGCTGGATTTCTGGACAATGCATGGTCCCAGCATTTAATTTGGAATTAAATAGATTTTTTCTCCTAAGAATAGAATCATTGCTAGCTCATAATAGAACTAGAACAAAGTAAGTTATTGTGCAGGCTGTTCCTGACTGGCTTTTTTTGCAAAACTAATGATCAAAAGTGTTTCCCCATCTACTAGATGGTATGCACTTGTACCTACTTAAGTTTTACCTACTGCCTAGACATAGATTTGATATCTTTCTATAGAACTCTGACTATACCTACAGTTACAACCCGATGTTGATCTTCTAACTGCCTAACACAAAAATCATTTTTCAGAAGAGGAGATCGATTCGGATGCCCTAGTTAGTTTGACGAGCCACAACATCTCAAGCTTGATTTCTAAAATTGGCAAACAGGCCAAATTTAGTAAATGTCTTGAACATTTTAAACGTGAGCAAGAACAGGAATTTTCAGTGGATGCAGTAAGTGATAGTCTAAACTTTCAAGCGTTATTTCATTTCATATGCTAGGTATAGGTACCTTTTAACTGATTTAAACTAATTCTTCCAGCAACTGATCCGAGCATTCACGCCATCGTTGAATTCAAGTTGTACCTCCGCGACGTCACCAGGTGTACCAACGAAGCGAAGTTACAGCGATAGTGCCGCAGATTTTGAGGAGGTATTTCTAGTTTGTGTAATCTGTGCCTGACACTAGTAATTTGATGATTGGTAGAAATGGGAAACAGGCAACCAGTTAGCTTCCTGGCTGCCAGGAGGTATCCTGATCCACCTGGATTTATATTGCATTGACATGTAATCAATCAACAAATTCAATGTCTATACTTGATACAACCTAGCATACTGACACCAAAAAAGGCTTTGGTTTATTCATTGGCCTGGCCTAGTAAACAGAAGAATGGGGACCACTTCTAAATTTGTGATTTTGTTTCAGGAGTTTATACCTCTGGTATACGAGAGTTTGGCAGTGGGAAGTTCTGTTGGATCTAACATCTCAGTCGGTCAGCATTCAAACGAAAAAAAATTGAAAGTCACTCCGCTTCCTGTGACTAAAGTTGAGGTAAGTGTCTGTAAGTAGGTACCTGAATGATTTTAAAAAAATCCATTTCTTTGGGATCTTTTACATTACGTAGGATATCTTTGAACTCACTGAATTCCCATGCTCATTAAAATTCTGCCAGCGTTGATAACTTGGCTAGGTATCATTGGTAAAGATTATGGCAAATGAGCACCATTACCACTTCCGATCAAACAAAGATGAACACAAAGATGATATCAATAATTGTGTAAAAATTAGCCTTTTTTATGGAAGACTACTTGTTGTAATATTAATAAATTTCATTTTCACAGGAGCTACGAGGTCTGCTGGCCTCAAGTTACAAATCCAGGTATATGCTAACCGAAAAGCAGCTGTCTTCCAAAGGGAGGACGAAGCTGTGTGATGCGATAGGAGCACACTTGCTTCAAGAAGACTCAAAGAGAACGTAAGTTGATGAGCGCATTTGTACTTTCATATATTATGGTTTTAGTCGGCAGAGTATGATGAGTATGATGAAATGGTAAATAGATCATTTTTAATGTTTCGCAGTATCCATTTTTCTTTTTTTAAAGAACTGATGCACAAATGTACACCTGAGCACACTTTAAAGTGTAAGGTCCCATAAAGTTGAACTGTATCTTTTTTGTACCTACTATTTGTACCAAAAACTTAACTCACAGGTCTATCATGGTGTTAATTTTTGTTGCGAGAACTGATTGTGCAAAAATGTATCTCATTGTGTAAGGTCAACTAGTATCTTTATTGTAAAAGCTAATTTTGCCAAATACCGACATGTATCATAAGCCTAACGTTACCGATTTTGCAAGAACTGATTGTGCAAACATGTGATCTTTTAAGGTTAGGGTAGGAGCTCAGTGATCATAACCTATAGGCACCGAAAATGTGCCTTATTTTCTACTAACTATTAACCTGTATATAGGTTTACTATAATATGTAACATTATAAGTTGCACATTCAACTTAATAAAAGCAGGGTTCAAAATAATATGTTTAACGTTTTTAATATCGTAACCCTTCTATCAGCATCACTAAAATATATCTGTCCTAGGTAAAACTTTCTACTCCGCTTCTTCAACGCAAGTAAAGCGCAATCATGACGCCGACGCTATGCTGTACTAGCAGAAGTGAAACGCTATTCCAGCATGACGCTATGCTGTACTAGCAGAAGTGAAACGCTATTCCAGTATGACGCTATGCTGTACTAGCAGAAGTGAAACGCTATTTCAGCATGACGCTATGCTGTACTAGCAGAAGTGAAACGCTATTCCAGTATGACGCTATGCTGTACTAGCAGAAGTGAAACGCTATTCCAGTATGACGCTATGCTGTACTAGCAGAAGTGAAACGCTATTCCAGCATGACGCTATGCTGTACTAGCAGAAGTGAAACGCTATTCCAGTATGACGCTATGCTGTACTAGCAGAAGTGAAACGCTATTCCAGTATGACGCTATGCTGTACTAGCAGAAGTGAAACGCTATTTCAGCATGACGCTATGCTGTACTAGCAGAAGTGAAACGCTATTTCAGCATGACGCTATGCTGTACTAGCAGAAGTGAAACGCTATTCCAGCATGACGCTATGCTGTACTAGCAGAAGTGAAACGCTATTCCAGTATGACGCTATGCTGTACTAGCAGAAGTGAAACGCTATTCCAGTATGACGCTATGCTGTACTAGCAGAAGTGAAACGCTATTTCAGCATGACGCTATGCTGTACTAGCAGAAGTGAAACGCTATTCCAGCATGACGCTATGCTGTACTAGCAGAAGTGAAACGCTATTCCAGCATGTAGCTTTACTAATATAGCAGACTTATTTTGCTAGATTCTAGCAGATCCAGATTGCTGTCTACTGCTATACATATCTTGCAGACTGAGTTGCTGTTCCAACCAATTGAAGTTGCGCTGAATTCAGCCGAACTTGTCATGCTGAAATTCTGAAGAAATGGGTTTGCTATTTCTGCAGGACGGATTGTCTGTCCCTTTTCCAACTTAACTTTCTGCTGTTCTAACCGAATATTTCGGTTAGAACAGCAGAAATCCAGTAAAAATTTCTCTCCGTGTAGCAGCTAGCAGCGAGCTGAGGGTGAATGTTAACCTAGCAGCTAGCAGCGAGCTGAGGGTGAATGTTAACCTAGCAGCTAGCAGCAAGCTGAGGGTGAATGTTGACCTAGCAGCTAGCAGCGAGCTGAGGGTGAATGTTAACCTAGCAGCTAGCAGCGAGCTGAGGGTGAATGCTAACCTAGCAGCTAGCAGCGAGCTGAGGGTGAATGTTGACCTAGCAGCTAGCAGCAAGCAGCGAGCTGAGGGTGAATGTTAACCTAGCAGCTAGCAGCGAGCTGAGGGTGAATGTTAACCTAGCAGCTAGCAGCGAGCTGAGGGTGAATGTTGACCTAGCAGCTAGCAGCGAGCTGAGGGTGAATGCTAACCTAGCAGCTAGCAGCGAGCTGAGGGTGAATGTTAACCTAGCAGCTAGCAGCGAGCTGAGGGTGAATGCTAACCTAGCAGCTAGCAGCGAGCTGAGGGTGAATGTTAACCTAGCAGCTAGCAGCGAGCTGAGGGTGAATGTTAACCTAGCAGCTAGCAGCGAGCTGAGGGTGAATGCTAACCTAGCAGCTAGCAGCGAGCTGAGGGTGAATGTTAACCTAGCAGCTAGCAGCGAGCTGAGGGTGAATGCTAACCTAGCAGCTAGCAGCGAGCTGAGGGTGAATGCTAACATACCTCATCACTTGGTTTTCCCACGGCCAGGTGAAGGTGGCATTGATGTCTTGGCGGACGTCGGAGCTACTGAGGGCGCTGCCGTCGAAGGTCCACTCCATCTTGGGCAAGGGGTAGGCGCCCTTCATGATGCACTCGGCGCTTAGGATGTCGCCCGGCTCAACGGCGGGCTTCACGTCCCAGCTGATTGTCAACGCAGGCTCTAGTTCTGTCGGGGAACGGAGGGTGCCCATTGGTTGGCCGAAGCAACCACGTGTTGGTATAGAAAGCTGACTTTCTCATACCCGAACACCTCTTAACACCTCTTTAATGTCATTGAAACATGGCCTAACTCTTAGAATACCACACAATACGTCATGATGCCCATTCGTTTAATCCAGGTAGAACAATTCGGGTTGTGACCTCCCAATCTTCCTTTGTTGTTTAGCAGAGCTAATTTAATTTTTTGCAGACTGGTAGTACTTCCAGTGGGTATCTGACTTGACTTTTATCTGAGTGGAATAGACCCATTGAAGCTGCCCTTGTTGCTAGAACTGAAGTCCTCGCATTGAATCTTTCCCCGGCTCGCTGTCTCTAGAGTCTGATGCTGGTGACGTACGTGAAACTGTGAGGGCGACGGCTCGCACGGTGTGTCTGTCACCGACCTTGACATGACACATGACCATCCCGCTGTCCGCCTCCGTGACGTTCAACAAGTTGACCCCGCAGTGACCCTTCTCCAGGCCACGCCCTCGGTAGTGGTAGGAGCTCGTCTCGCGGGATTCATGACCCTGTCTCCCGGGTAGCAACCACTCGTGTTATTAACCACAGGTTGATGCTTGCATGCAGCTAGACGATGACAAAACAAACATCTCACTGTTACACTGCAGGAAACTTTGCCGAGATGGCGTTGTTGTTGTTGTTGTTGTTGTTGTTTTTGGCGACAGAATCTGCAGCGTGGGATACTCAATGGCGTGGGGTGAAGTTAAAGCAGCACGGCCATCTTGGCACAACCTAACACTGCTAACATAAAGCTTCTAACGTCATCATGCGTGATATCGAGTTTTATTTTTGATGCACAATCTCAGGTGTTAACTGACATTTTGACATTTTGACTCCGGATAACTGTACTTGTTCACTGTAACTTCACCCCGGTCCGCCAGGTTCGCCCGATCTCTCCGAGCTTCCTTGATTGTAAAAGTAAGATCTGTGTTGAAACTCGGAGAATCACCTGGTGGAAGAGCACCCACTTGTTGGACGGAAGTCGAAACGCACAGTGGTTTATTTTCTGTCTCTTTTCGGTGTTGCACAACACGCTGACGTCACTCCCGGGCTCCACAAGTTGGTACTTCCGGTTCACCTGTAGCTTCAGGGGTTGCGAGTCTGTGGGCATCAACTAAATTCTTGGCTGACTTTATTTATTATATTTCATAACGGGTATAGGCCAACAAAGTAAATGGCATACGGCATGGTGTGTACTAGCTTACCGTCGCTATTTTAAAACCAATCCTTCTTTACGACTGGTAAATATATAGAGTTGCCAGTTTCCTGTTTCAACAAGTGTTCGTTGAAACGGGCCACTAGAACAAAGAGGAGCACGAGCACAACTCACTGTCAACGGTGAGCGTGGTGAACTCCTGGTGCATGAGTCCTTGTCGTGTCTTGAGCCGGCAACCGACCACGTAGACCCCCGCTGCGACCCCCGACAGCCTCAGCCCACACTGTCCCTTGTTTAGGCCCCGCCCTGCGTACCTGTGACATCATAGCACACTACGTGATGCAGACATCATGGCATGTTGTTGTTGTTATAACGTGATAGGAACACGGCAGCGGAGCGTTGCACTGAGCAGTCAGTACGAGGCTGCAGGCCCTAAGCCGGCCAGACAGGGACACTTCCTTGTTCACGGGGGCTTTGCTTACTTGGCTGTGTAGACAGGCTTGCCTTCGTGCAAGACCACGGACACCGACGACCGGTTCTGGGCGGTGTAGGTCAAGCTCGGTCTGGCGTCGATCTTGAAGGTGCATTCGTTGAGCTTCTGGGATGGCGGGGACGTTAGACACATGATGGTCACCGCTTTGTTCTCTCGGATGTGTGCGCCCTCCGGGCTGATGGTCACCGACCACGACGACGCCCCTACAGGGCGGGGTGCACACTCTTATCAACAGGCGAATATTATGATCAATTTTACATGTCCAGCGATAATTTAGCAGCTTTCTCAATGTTACCTGAAATTATCATAATGTAGTCGTCATGAAATTATTTGAATATTTCAAAACGTAGAAATTTATTTAAAGAAAAACTATTCAATTGATTTGGTTTAAGTAAACACAGTATACTTTTTTACGATTTATAATGCACATAGTATATTTTGTGAACATCGGTTGAAGATAAAGTTGCTTTAGTTGCAAAAAACTGAAAAAATTCTAAAAAATTCGCAAAAAACAACGTCATAAAAACGCCATTTTCAAAAAATTGCTTATTATAAATCAATTAAATTTTTACACAAACATTAAATCGTGAGGGTCAACGTATCCTGAAAGTTTTGTCAAATTATATTCAGATGCTTGGCCTCTAGAGTGCAAAACGTGTTTTGGAAAAACTTTCGTAATTACTTAATAACAAAAAATTTACTCGTCCGAATTTCTTCAAGAACGTGGCAGATCTAAGTTCAGAGAAAACAAAGGTTCACCGAAATGTTCATCAAAATGGGTTTTGGCGTTGGGCTGTAGACCTCGACAAAACACAAAATTACAAACACAAAAACAAACAAAGAACAAACAAACAAACAAACAAACAAAAAACATTTGAGACTGTTTTCTGCATTAGGTGTCCTGCATCCTACAGCCTGGTGAGATGTTTGCTGGCAGAGTGTCCTGCATCCTACAGCCTGGTGAGATGTTTGCTGGCAGAGTGTCCTGCATCCTACAGCCTGGTGAGATGTTTGCTGGCAGGGTGTCCTGCATCCTACAGCCTGGTGAGTTGTTTGCTGGCAGAGTGTCCTGCATCCTACAGCCTGGTGAGATGTGTGCTGGCAGAGTGTCCTGCATCCTACAGCCTGGTGAGATGTTTGCTGGCAGAGTGTCCTGCATCCTACAGCCTGGTGAGATGTTTGCTGGCAGAGTGTCCTGCATCCTACAGCCTGGTGAGTTGTTTGCTGGCAGAGTGTCCTGCATCCTACAGCCTGGTGAGATGTTTGCTGGCAGAGTGTCCTGCATCCTACAGCCTGGTGAGATGTTTGCTGGCAGAGTGTCCTGCATCCTACAGCCTGGTGAGATGTCTGCTGGCAGTGTCCTGCATCCTACAGCCTGGTGAGATGTTTGCTGGCAGAGTGTCCTGCATCCTACAGCCTGGTGAGATGTTTGCTGGCAGAGTGTCCTGCATCCTACAGCCTGGTGAGATGTTTGCTGGCAGAGTGTCCTGCATCCTACAGCCTGGTGAGTTGTTTGCTGGCAGAGTGTCCTGCATCCTACAGCCTGGTGAGATGTTTGCTGGCAGAGTGTCCTGCATCCTACAGCCTGGTGATATGTTTGCTGGCAGAGTGTCCTGCATCCTACAGCCTGGTGAGATGTTTGCTGGCACAGTGTCCTGCATCCTACAGCCTGGTGAGATGTTTGCTGGCAGAGTGTCCTGCATCCTACAGCCTGGTGAGATGTTTGCTGGCAGAGTGTCCTGCATCCTACAGCCTGGTGAGTTGTTTGCTGGCAGAGTTTTCTGCATCCTACAGCCTGGTGAGATGTTTGCTGGCAGAGTTTCCTGCATCCTACAGCCTGGTGAGATGTTTGCTGGCAGAGTGTCCTACATCCTACAGCCTGGTGAGATGTTTGCTGGCAGAGTTTCCTGCATCCTACAGCCTGGTGAGATGTTTGCTGGCAGAGTGTCCTGCATCCTACAGCCTGGTGAGATGTTTTAGGGCAGAGTTTCCTGCATCCTACAGCCTGGTGAGATGTTTGCTGGCAGAATGTCCTGCATCCTCCAGCCTGGTGAGATGTTTGCTGGCAGAGTGTCCTGCATCCTACAGCCTGGTGAGATGTTTGCTGGCAGAGTGTCCTCCTACAGAATGAATGAATCCTACAGCCTGGTGAGATGTTTTAGGCCCGAGTTTCCTGCATCCTACAGCCTGGTGAGATGTTTGCTGGCAGAGTGTCCTGCATCCTACAGCCTGGTGAGATGTTTGCTGGCAGAGTGTCCTGCATCCTACAGCCTGGTGAGATGTTTGCTGGCAGAGTGTCCTACATCCTACAGCCTGGTGAGATGTTTGCTGGCAGAGTTTCTTGCATCCTACAGCCTGGTGAGATGTTTGCTGGCAGAGTGTCCTGCATCCTACAGCCTGGTGAGATGTTTTAGGGCAGAGTTTCCTGCATCCTACAGCCTGGTGAGATGTTTGCTGGCAGAATGTCCTCCTACAGAATGAATGCATCCTACAGCCTGGTGAGATGTTTTAGGCCCGAGTTTCCTGCATCCTACAGCCTGGTGAGATGTTTGCTGGCAGAGTGTCCTGCATCCTACAGCCTGGTGAGATGTTTGCTGGCAGAGTGTCCTGCATCCTACAGCCTGGTGAGATGTTTGCTGGCAGAGTGTCCTGCATCCTACAGCCTGGTGAGATGTTTGCTGGCAGAGTGTCCTGCATCCTACAGCCTGGTGAGATGTTTTAGGGCCGAGTTTCCTGCATCCTACAGCCTGGTGAGATGTTTTAGGGCAGAGTTTACTGCATCCCACAGCCTGACGGAATAATTGTTGCTGATTGCCCAGCGCTTCACCGAAAGTGTTATTTTGTGAAATTCCTCAACGTTACCCGTGACTCTGGTCGCTAGACCGAGGAGCAAGCAAGCCACGAGCAGCGGACGCGTCATTTTCTGTTGTTGCCAATGGTCGTGCACTCAGCTCGCTTCTGACAATCGCAGGAAACTTCGAGTACAACGCAACCAAACACTCAACACTCAACACTAAACTTCGAGTACAACGCAACCAAACACTCAACACTGGACACTAAACTTCGAGTACAACGCAACCAAACACTCAACACTGGACACTAAACTTCGAGTACAACGCAACCAAACACTCAACACTGGACACTAAACT
Source organism: Nemurella pictetii (assembly GCA_921293315.2). Taxonomy (NCBI): domain Eukaryota; kingdom Metazoa; phylum Arthropoda; class Insecta; order Plecoptera; family Nemouridae; genus Nemurella; species Nemurella pictetii. The sequence goes on from CAKLCZ020000001.1 coordinate 409,876, forward strand.
TCGAGTACAACGCAACCAAACACTCAACACTGGACACTGAACACGTATCTCCAGGGCTACGTGGTGTACTGAGCAAGCTTGAAAAACCAGTGCTATCAACGCTCGCTGAACCCTTGATCCCTGAGTTCAACAGACATGTACTTAGTTTCAATCTGCTCGTGAGCGAGCAAGATAACCATCATGATTATTATTCTTATAATATTTTTTTTCCATATATTTAGCTATATTTATAGCTACATATAATATTTAGCATGACGAAAGATGATGAGGTTGAAGATGAAGGAAAATGGACTTGCAGAGACTGCAACACTGATAAGGATTGTGAAATCATTGATTGTAATATTGGGGTGACGAATTACAAGAAGGTTGGACCAAGAATGACTACAGAGGAACTTGTGGAATGGACAACTAAATGTATTAGATATGAAGAGCAGTAACATGTAAACAAGAAAGCTCTAGGGAGAAAAGGAAAGAGAAGCAGAGTACTACGGTCGGAAGTGGTCAAGGGAATGATAACTACTTTCATGTATATGGGAGAAAGGTTAAAAACATTGGAGAAGAAGGTAGAGACGCTGGAAAATAAAATAAAGTTGGAAAGCAAGGTTGTAAATGTGAAAATAACACCTAGTACTGCTCCTACGGATGAAGAGAAAATACAAGAAGAGAAAAAAGATAGCAATGAGAGAGAAATTGGAAGTATAGAAAGATATAAAGAAAAAAGTCAAACATTTGAAATGGGTTTAGAGAAGTTTGATGACCAAGTATGCACTGTTCTAATGGGTGACGTTGGAGGGCATGAAGCTGGAGAGTTTTGTTAGACTCATAAAAGGTACAGAGCAAAAGCAGAACCAAAAATATGTATAGAAGAAGATTTTTCAAGAAGAATGTCGCAAGAGTATTATATAAACAGCCTGGAAAACTCTCGAACAGTGATTGTGAAGTTAGGGGATAGAGAAGTGAGAGAAGGAAAGAATAAAGAAGAGATTATAGAAGACTTGTGTAAGGTCATGCTTGAGACGAGGAAAGTGGTTGGAGAAAATGTGAAGCTTTGTTTAATAGGCTTGAATAGTTATAATGGAAGATATTACATCAACAAAGAATTGAAGGAAAGAATTGAAACAATAAATTGTAAATTTATTGACGTTGAATGGATGGCAGCTCATCCTAAAAATAGAGTAGAATATAGTAAAGAGCTTGTGAGGAAGATAGGAAAGAAAACGGAACAAGAAAATAATCCGGTGAAGGATTTTCGAGACCGCTGGTTTTGGAAGAAAACAAATAATCACCAAAACGGTAATACTGAATCAACAGAAGAAGGGGTACCAAGAAATGAGAGGAATAACTAAGAGTAAGAGGCAAGTTGAGATAAAAATTGGTACCTTGAATGTGGTTACATTGACTGGAAAAGTGGAAGAGATTGTGGATATGATGAAAGAAAGAAAAATGAGTTTTCTAGGACTGAGTGAATGCAAGTGGAAAGGATCTGGGGAGAAACATCTGAGGGATGGTTGTAAGTTGTGGTGGTCAGGAGGAGGAGAAGGAAAAAATGGTGTAGGTCTGGTAATTGAAGAAAACATAAAGGACTTTGTTACGGCCGTGGAAATGCATAATGACAGACTGATGAAAATGACAGTTCAGTTGAATAAAAATTTATCCCTGGATATCATACAAATTTATGCACCACAGACGGGTCGACCAAGTATAGAAAAGGAAAGGTTTGAAGAAGAAGTAGAATGCCAAATTTTGGCATCGAGAAAACTAATAGTAGTGGGAGATTTTAATGCAAAAATAGGTTCTGATAATACAGGCTATGAAGATGAAATGGGCCAACATGGGTTTGGTGAAAGAAACAGAGAAGGAGAAAAGCTGCTTGAGTTGTGTGAGAGGAACTCATTGCTGATAGGAAATAGTTTTTTCAAGAAAAGGAAGAGCCAAACAATAACAAGACATGGGTTTGGCGAGATAGTTCCAGAATCAGTGATTGATTATATATGTGTAGGAGGTAACTTAAGGAGGCATATAACAGATGCTCAAGTGTGTCCATTGGTATCACTTGGTAGTGACCATAGGCTTTTAACGAGCAAATTTAGATGCATGCTTCAAAAACCACTGAAGAAGTCAAGAAACAATCGATTAAAGGTTTGGAAACTCCAAGAAGATGAGGCAAGAAGAAATTTCCAGGAGATTATAGAGAAAAACTTGCCTAGTGGGCAGATAAGAGGAGTGGAGGAAGAGTGTGTGGCGACCCTGACATCGGACATCTCGATGGCAGTGAGACGAACAATGCCAAGCTAGAAAAACAACCGCTCTTCTGGCAATTCTTTCTGGACTTTCGTCGAGTCAAGTTCTCTAGATTGAATTCGATTATTTAAACGTGTATAAATAAGAATATCCAATTATCCGACAACAACGCTTCTTACAGTGGTGACCCCCAGACGTGCCTATTAACGCGGCAGGACGCTGAACATTCGGTTTTCTGGTAAGAAGTACGATCTATTCCGCCAAATTCCGAACCCTCGACGATGACCTCAACTGCAGCTCCTAACCTCGGCTCAGTTGACAAGGTAAGTGTCAAAGAGCCACCATTTTGGGCCGAAGATCCGGTGTTGTGGTTTGCTCAAATCGAGAACCAATTCGATCTAGCGGGAATCACGCAAGATTCCACTAGATTTTACCACGTGGCAAGCGCTCTCGAACAACGGTATGCCGCCGCCGTACGCGACATTGTCCTTGTACCTCCAGTCACTGGCAAATATCTACATCTCAAAAACGAACTCATTCGGCGTTTCTCGCTCTCGCCAGAAGCCCGGCTCAAACGACTTTTTCAACACGAAGAGTTGGGCGATCGTAAACCATCGGAGTTTTTGTTGCAATTGCGCATTCTGGCTGAAAATGATGTATCGACCAGAGTTCTTCGGACACTGTGGCTTGAACGTTTACCTGCCAGAATGCACGACATTCTCGCTGCTTCGCCGCCGGACGACCTCGACGCCCTTGCATCTATCGCTAATAGAATTCACGAAGAAATCATCAACCCTCCGCGCGTGACGGCCATCGACAATGACTATCCGACGCAGATCGAAGAGTTGTCACGGCAAGTTGCAGCACTCTCAGGTAATCGACGTGCCACATCAATTCCAACGAGATCGACAAGAGCTCCTCACGATGCCATGCAGGACTCTTCGACAACCGGTATGTGCTGGTATCATCGGAAATATGGCGCACAAGCAAGAATGTGCCGCCAGCCTTGTTGTTTCGAGGAAAAAAACTCGAAGGGCGGTCTGTAGAGGAGGCAGACGGCTGCCCCACCTCGCGCCGCCTCTTTGTAACTGACGTTCCTACCCGACGTCAGTTTCTTGTCGACACCGGATCCGATCTATGTGTGCACCCACGCACACATATACATGGTCCGCGCGAACGGTCGACGTACGAACTATTCGCCGCCAGTGGATCGGTCATATCGACTTATGGAACGAACAACCCCAGCCTTGACCTCGGAATCAAGCGTGATTTCGTTTGGAGATTCGTCATTGCCGACGTATCCAAACCGATCGTCGGGGTCGACTTCCTATCGTTCTACGGGTTACTTGTCGACGTCCGTAACCGACGTCTCTTCGACAGCGCCTCATCGATTGCTCTCGCTGGATCTCGCGACATGTTCTCACGTTTTCGTGCGACATGACGCTGTTCGAACTCCTCTTCAACAACCGTACGACGGGCCTTACGAAGTTTTCGAACGAAACGAAAAGCACTTCACGGTTCAACGCTCCGGCACGAAGGTTGTGGTATCCGTCGACCGCTTGGAGCCTGCCTTCATCCTCACTGACGACCCGTGCGCCTAGTCGTCTCCGGAATTCGTTCGTGCCACTCACTGGAAGGGGGGTACTGTGGCGACCCTGACATCGGACATCTCGATGGCAGTGAGACGAACAATGCCAAGCTAGAAAAACAACCGCTCTTCTGGCAATTCTTTCTGGGCTTTCGTCGAGGCAAGTACTCTTCATTGATTTCATTTATGTAAACGTGTATAAATAAATATATCTTATTATCCGACAACAACGCTTCTTACAAGTGGAATGCATTTAAATCAGTGTTGGTTCTAGCAGCAGAGAAAGTATGTGGGAGAGCAATAGGAAAGAAGAAGAAAAAAGAAACGAGATGGTGGACTGAAAGAGTAAAAGAAGCAGTTCGAAACAAAAATAGATGTTGGAGAAAGAATGTATTGCAGAGATCTCAAGAAAATGAAGAAAAATATAGAGAAACTAAACGATAAGTCGTTAAAATTGTAAAAGAGGAAAAAGATAAAGCAATGGAAGAGTTGGCATTTAAATTAGAAAAGGATTTTGAAGGAAATAAGAAATTGATTTATGGACTAATACGGAACAAAAAAGAACAGAGAGAAGATTTGGTGTGCATGAAAGATGACAAAGGGGAATTGAAAGTTAATCCCTAAGAAGTATTAGAGATTTGGCAACAATACTTTGAAAATCTTCTAAATGTAGAAAAGAATACAATAACTCTGACCAATGAGCTACCTGAGCAAAAAATTAGTAATAAAAGTGATGAGGAAGACTTTATTGAAGAGGAAGTAAGGGAATCGGAAGTCTGGAGAGCACTGAGAGAAATGAAAAATGGTAGGTCTCCTGGAATAGATGAAATTACTACAGAGATGATCAATGCTGCGCGTGAGCATGGTTATTCCGTGTTGTTCTCACCATATGGAAAGCCAGTAAGATTCCCGAAGATTGGGCCAAAGGAGTAATTATCCCCGTTTTTAAAAAAGGTGATCGGAAAGTATGTAATAACTATAGGGGAATAACTTGAATGTGCCAATGTGCAAAGTTATATGAAAAAATAATTGATTTTAGATTGAAACAAAATATGGAGAAAAGCATGCGTGAAGAGCAGTGCGGATTTATAAAGGCAAGAGCATCCACTGACGCTATATTTACAATCAGGCAGATCATGGAGAGAAGGTGGGAGAGTGGACAAGTTATGCATATGGTGTTTAAAGATTTGGAAAAGGCGTATGACAGATTACCCAGAATGAAAGAAAAATCCACGGAATTCTGGGAAAAGCGCGAGCAGCAGCAAAAAAGCTTCGGACCCCGACCATCGTGACAGTGCTCACCCAATTAAAACTGAAAAGAGCCATGATTCTTGATTGCCCGACCAGGTGGCATTCTACCACCGATATGCTCATTCGACTTCTTGAGTTGCGGCCCTTTTGCAGTGACAGGGAACGTTCCTATAAGGAATTCAAGTTGAGCGACAGGGAATGGGAAAAACTTGAGGAACTAACTTCATCGCTGGAGCCTGCGAAGATTGCCACAAAAGTTCTCCAGGACGAGCAGTTGACCATGGGCGACCTATACAGTACTTGGGTAAAATGCCAATTCGCAACTGATAAGATTGACATGCCATTTGCGAAGTGTTTAGTTAGCCACATGAAACGACGAGAGCAAAGGTTGTTCGAAAACAAATCGTTTCTTGCAGCACTTCTCCTGGACCCGCGATTCAATGTAATTCTGAGTGCCGAACAGCTAGCAGCAGCTAAAAGTCACTTGGCAAAAACGTGGCGTCAAATGGAGAGTTTTACACCGCCAGCGCCGGCTAGCAACGAGTCCCCATCAGGCGACGCCGACGCCCCCGAGGTGGTACAGGATGAAGATATGGACGACATGGACAGGTTCCTTAGCGCGCGAGAGGAGGCCGGGCCGAGCCGGCGAGCAACGAGGCCCCATCGGCCGACTCCGACGCCCCCGAGGTGGTACAGGATGAAGATATGGACGACATGGACAGGTTCCTTAGCGCGCGAGAGGAGGCCGGGCCGAGCCGGCGAGAAACCTCGAGCTTCAGTTTGCCAAGAATTCAGATCGAGCCTCTCCTTGATTTGTTCGCAAAAGTACCACGTGTGAACAAAAAAGAAAACGTTTTGGAATATTGGGAAGACCAAAAATCTATTCGTCCCGAACTCTATAGTCTGGCCCAAATTACACTGGCGTGTCCGGCCACGTAAGTAAGTGTTGAGCGGCTGCTTTCTGGGCTCAAGTTCATTTTGTCTGATTTGCGTACAAAATTGAAATCTGGGCTCCTTCAAGACATCATGATCGTGCGAACAAATAAATTGTTTGCAGGAAAAGAATGTTAAGAATCGACAAAATGACATGCATTGCTATGATATGATTTTATATGACTTTATGGTTATACTTATTTTTCCTACGTTGATTGTGTTCTGATCATGAACTCAACTCAACTAAACTATATTCTAAATTATGGAAGGTACGGTTTCATCTCATTCTTTCCCTACCCTTCTATTGTAGATAAAGGAATTTCAGCTTATCGAAAACTAAGCTTCTAGAGTCTCTTCTCATCATGTAAGTATGACATCAAGTTCTCAAGAGCTTCAGGTAAATCCTCGCCGTTCGATTGCACTTTTTGTCAGTAATAAACACAATTTCAACTCCTTTGGCAAGCCGTTTTACAGCTGCCAGCTCAGGAAACCATTTTTCGGAAGCATTAGTCTAATTATTAATTTTTTTTTAATCAGTAATAAAATGACTAATAAATCCATAAACGAAATTAGGACATCGCAAGGCTGCGACGCATAAAAAAATCTTTAGCAGAACGGACCTTTCTTGGAAGAAAAACTTGGAACCGACATTTTTTCATTGGAACCGTTATTTTTATTGGAACCTATATTGGAACCAATATTTTGATTCTGGAACCGAAACAGGAACCAGAACCTGAATTAAATGTTTCAAGAACCAAAACCGGAACCAGAACCGTAAAAAAAATATCATGGAACCAGAACCAGAACCGTTATTTAAAAAAATTGGGAACCAGAACCGGAATCAGAACCGTTATTGATTTCGGTTCGGATCCCTGGTCTACTTGATTCTTAATTTTTAGGAATTCTGAATCTGAACTACTAGTTGACAATTTTCGCCGTGACAAGATATGCCATGATGGACGTATTATCATAAGAAAAACTCCAGTGCCGGTTTTCAACCAACCGTAGCGCCGCTCCGCTGGAGAAGACCGCTCGGGCAAATAAGTTACCAATTCCTTCCTACAAAAAATGTCAGAAATAAATGTTCAGTTACCAGAATTTTTGAAAACCGACCCAATTCTCATTATTTAGGTAACAACTGATGCCTGGCTTATTGCTGTCACACATTGCGTCGCATGCTGCCTTACCATCCTGTAAAAATAAGCCCAAATTTGACCGCGAAACACTAACTTGAAATTGTATATTGCGGACTGCCTGTCATGTCATGCCTATGCATAGGTTAGCATTGCGTTACGTTATGCAACAAATTTTAATATAACTAGGTAGTAAGTAGTACTACACATATTATACCTGGTCTCTTTCTGTCATTTTGTCAACAAAATGCGACAGTGTGACCTGTTGTCGTTGTCGAACCTCGACTGAGGGCAGGGAGGGGGTAATGCTTGGACCAGCAACTGCGCAGCGCTGCAATACTGGCGCTGGACTAACCGGCGCTGGTGAGGGTTTCTTGCCCTTCGACCAGGCCGGGACATTGCTTGCATTTGTTGGCAAGATGTTCTTCCATCCGTGTGCAGTTTACAACTGTCTTCCATTTGCAATATTTGCACACAGAAATCTGTTTGATCTTACACACTCAAAAATAATATTAGGTTGGAGTTGAATTGGTCAGGAGTTAAAATATTTTAACTCGAAACAGGAGTAGAAATCGCTCCGAAGCTATCGGAGTAGCGATGGAGTTCAAAATCGGAGTTAAATCTACTATTTAGGCTTGCGAGTGGATTTATTTTGATTTGAGTAAGATTTAACTCGCATCCGAGTAGAATCAGAGTACATCAGGGGCGGAATTATGTCTGTGAACTCCGACGAGTCTATGTTAACTCCAAACAGAGTGCATTCACGTCACGTGACTTCAATCCTGGCGAGTGAGCTCTGGAGGAAAGAGTCGTTGGCGTCAGGCAGCCAGTTGGACATCGGTTCCTGACGAAACAAGTTCAGTGGAGTGTCATACGACTGGCCTACTATATAAAGGGCCAGCCTAGTAAATAAACCTCAAGTCAAGCTTGATCTGTCGTGCTGAACACTCTACCTGCCCATCCCATATCAAACCAAATATCACATGGCGCACTCGGTATTCGGGCTTGGTCGACGATACGCATTCCATTGGGAGGAATGACCATTGGAAGTTCGACGATATGGGCGATGAGGAGAAGAAATACGCAGCAACAGTAGTATCATGAATTTACCCCCGCCGAACGCATTCGCTGAAGATGGAAATTCTAGTAAAGAAGCTTGGTGCTTGTGGAAACATAAATTTGAAAATTATCTCATTGCAACTGGATTGAGTAATGAGAAAGAAGATCGCCAGTGTGCAGTTCTCCTGCACATAATAGGCGAGAATGCAAATACCGCGTACAGACAGTTTGACATCAAAGAATCGGAGAAGAACAAAATAAATATTTTGCCAAACAAATTTGAAGAATACTATATTCCCAAATTAAACAAAACAGTGGAGAGACACAAGTTCTTCACTCGTGTTCAGATACAAGAAGAGACGATAGATCAATACGTCACAGATTTGCGCGCGAAAAGTAAGACGTGTGAATTTGGCGATTTAAAAGACAGTTTAATTAGGGATCGAATAGTTTGTGGCATAACAAATGATGTTGTAAGGGCACGACTTCTTCGCGAGCATGACCTGACATTGGAAGTGGCCCTAGACATATGTCGAGCAGAAGAACAGACCAAGAATCATCTTCGTCAGATACACGAAGAACAGAATAAAGAAGTAAATGCAATTAGTCGGCACGCGTCTACAAGATCGCCGACGAAAGCCATGAAATACGGGGAAACTTGGACCTGCACGAGATACGAAGAATCGGCGAGTCTAGGGAAGACGTCGCGACGCCATGAAATACGGGAAAACTTGGACCTGCACGAGACACGAAGAATCGGCGAGTCCAGGGAAGACGTCGCGACGCGGGCAGTTCTTGGCGGCAGGCGGGGATCGACGAGATTTGCCCTCACAATCACAATGTGATAAGTGTGGAAATATTCATCCACCAAGGCGATGCCCAGCATTCAAAAAGAAATGCGACAACTGTGGAATGATTAATCACTTCGCAAGGGAATGTAGAAATAAAAATAGAGTACGAGGGATAAAAGTGCAGGAGCAGAATGAGTCAGACTACGAAAGCGATAGTGAGTTTTGTGTTGGATCGTTAGCCAGCAATAAAAAATCCACCAATCGAGATTGGTTTGTTGATTTGGAAATACAGTCCATTAAAAATGTAACCAGATTTAAAGTTGATACTGGTGCTCAAGTAAATGTAATGCCCGTCAAAACATTCAATAATTGGAAATTGAAAGAAAAGAAGCTAATGAAAACGAATGTAAAGCTAAGCACATTTTCTGGAGAATTGTTAGAAGTAATAGGTAAATGTTTCTTTGAATGTAAATGTAAGGAAGTAACTGCAATCATAGAATTCATAATTGTTAACACGCATGCTGGTGCAATACTTGGTTTAAAAACTTGTGAGGAATTGAATATTGTAAAAAGGGTATCAGAGGTATTGTCAAAGGAAGTTAGAGATGTGTTATCAGAGTACAAAGATGTGTTTACAGGCATAGGGTGTATTAAGAAACCACATCATATTGAGATAGATAAGTCGGTACGCCCGGTAGTACATTCCCCCAGGAAATTTCCTGTTGCTCTTAAAGAAAAGCTAAGAGCAGAGCTAACGAGGATGGAAGAAATGAAAGTCATAGAAAAAGTTCATAAGGCAACAGATTGGGTAAACTCGATGGTTGTTGTAAATAGACCTAACGGGAAACTCAGAATATGTTTGGATCCAAAAAATTTGAATCAAGCCATAAAAAGAGAATACCATTTGATACCCACGTTTAGTGACATAACTAGTAAACTGGCAGATGCGAAATATTTTAGTACGTTAGATGCAAATAATGGATTCTGGCAAATTCCCCTTGATGAGGAAAGTGCTAACTTATGCACGTTCAACAGCCCCTTCGGTAGGTTCAGATTCTTGAAATTACCATTTGGTATAAGTGCTGCAAGTGAGATATTTCATCGAACGGTAAAAGAATTATTTGATGATTTAGCAGGTGTAGACACTTATGTGTCTGAAACATTGAAGATTAGACGGATTTTTTTTCTTTGGCTTTTGAAAGCTTTTAGACTATTTGCAGAGAGAAATCAAATCCTTCAAATTACACACATTTTTTGTGGTTATGTGTGGTAGAAAACGATGTTAAGTTGTACAATTACTATTTCAGATAACATTTATTATGTCAAGAAGATATTCTTATGGACATCTGGCAATGGCAGTAAATGCCGTTGAAGAAGGTGGCAGAACGATCCGCTCGGCATCCGTCGAGTACGGCGTCCCGTACGGAACACTCTGGCGGAGGGTGAACCCGGTGAGGTCGCCGAAGAGAAGTTTACTCGGGGGCCAACTCCAGGTCTAGGGTACGATTTAGAAGAAGAACTGAAAGATGCTATCATTCAACTTCAAGTAATCGGTTATGGTGTAACAAGAAAAGAAATTCTTGAAATGGCGGCAAAGGTGGATGCGAAAAGGGATTCGCCCACTTTCAAGACTAAGAACGGCGTTCATGACATGGCAACTATTGAGGTTCGGAATGAATTCTTTGACACTTTGGGATCGAAGATCGAAGAATTTAAAATACCGGCGTCAGAAAAGTATAACAAGGACGAGTCCGGGTTACAAATGGTTTTCAAGGGCAGAAAAATAGCTGCTTCGAAGGGGAGTGAAACTGTGTACAAAGACAAACTAAAATCAGAGGAACGCAGTAAGAACATTACCGTTGTTGGGTGTGCGAATGCTTCCGGAACGGTTGTTATGCCGCCAATGATTATTTTCAAGGGTTCATCTCTCAGTGAAGTTTTGTTGCAAGATGCACCTGCAGGCACAATATTTTCACATTCTCCAAAAGGGTATATGATTAGTGAACTCTTTTTTGATTGGTTTACCAAGTTTTTAACTTCGATTCCTCCTAAACGGCCTGTTTTGTTGTTGCTTGACGGCCACTCAACGCACGTGACCAGGAGTGCGATTGTGTAACTTTTGCTCAAAACGTAGCGATTTCTAAACCACTACGTTTTGAAAACATATCGTTTTCGAAATCGCTACGTTTTCTAACCGCATGCGGTTTTGCAAGAGTGATTTAGGCGATTGTCTAACGCATCCGTTCAGAAACCGCGCGTTTTCTCACAGCCGACGCGATACCACAGGCAGCCAAACTTTTTCTGAACGGACTGTAGCATGAGCATGCGCATTGCGAACTGTCAGTTTGCCGTGATTTTCGAAAAAAAAAAAATTTGCCGGTGATTTTGAATCTCCACAAAAATAATATTGAATCGACAGTGTCTAACTACATTTCAGAAGATGGATTCGTTTGAAAGTAGTCTCAGTCGTTCGCGGTGAGTATTCATTAAATTATTATTGTGTTATATTAAATACAGAAAATAAGGGAATACATACTGAATAATTCAATTATATATTAAAGGATTTTGGGAGTTAGGTATCTGGGATTGGGATCATTTAAAATTGAAACATTTCAATAGACATACATTAAATTTATTACTTTCATCATTATGATGTTACATAATATTATCTAGTGTGCATCTAATAATAATAATGAAAATAATACTAAATAAGTGTGTACCTACATTTCTTACCTGATGTTGTTTATTTTCTTCCGGCTCCTTATTCTTTAGGAAAACTCATCGCACTGACAAACAAAGGTACATATTGGTCTCTTTAATGAAAGACCACGAAGCGTTTGCTCGTGGCGAGCTGATTGGCAAACAGGGCCGTGCTAAGACTTGCGAACTGTGGCAAACTCTCGCCAACAAACTAAATGCGTGTGGAGATGGAGTTGCTAAAGACATCTCCAAGTGGCAGAAGGTAATAATAAATATATACATACAAAATATTTAATAATGGCTCAAAAATCTGTTAAAATCTTGAATAATTTAACTTTTCAGTGCTAACATTTCATGCATCTAAATCTTACTAACTAGAAATTTTTTCAGACATGGGGTGACTGGAAGGGGAGAGTCAAAGCGAAAGCAGCAGCAATGATGAGGCACCAAAAAGGAACGAGAGGGGGGTCACCATTTAAGGACTTGAGCAGGCTCGACCAACTATGCTTAGATGTTCTAACAGTCGAGTCTGTTCTGGGAGATGATGATCTCCCAGAAGGCGGCGCTCGACCAGCTGAAATATTTAATCAGCTGCCATCAGCAGCTTGTGGAAAGGCCACAGCTGGTGGAGCACCTTTGCTGATAGCGGAGGTGCCAGCCGAGATGCCAGTCGAGTATGAGTATGTTGTGGAGACACTGCCACTGCACAACGAAGGTCAGTGTAGAATTATTGGTTAATACCGGCACGTACCTATGAACAAATCATGGCAAGAGTAGGTTTTTAGGAACATTTATGAAAACTTGATTTTTTTTAACAGAGTCACAACCAAGCAAAGAAAATAAAAAGAAATCAACACTTAAGGAAAAAGCAACTTCAGAAGACATTGCACGTGCATACGCCAGGGGCCAAGATGCAAGCAAAGTCTGAGAGGAGGAAAAGCTAAAAGTAAAGAAAAGACGACTGGCCCTCGAAGAAGATGGAATGTTATTAGAAAAAGCAAAATTGCAAATCTTAGAAAATAACAGCACGGCTATGTGGCCGCAGCAGCTTCAATTTCAAATCTAGCCAACACCCTGTCGAATTATTTTTCCAAAAAATGAGTGATTTTTTTTTTTTTTAATTGGAAGTTAACTGCCTTATAATTAATAATTAAAAATCATTTGCAAAATTAATATTTGTTCAAATAGTATTTTTTTGTGAATGCAGTTTGCAGACTATAAGTAATATATCTTATAAACTCTAGCAGTATGAATTATTAATTATAATGTTGCCAAATACATAGTAGGTATGTAACGGTTGATCATTGCCTATATAGACATCGATTTTATGGCACTTTTGCACATGCATTTTGCATAGACATGCATTTGCAGGCTGGCAGTCACTGCTCGATTAGTACCTACTTATGGTCTTTTCTCAACGGATAGTAAAGCCAATGTTGGCCCAGACACTCAGTGCATTAAAAATGAAAAAATACCATTATCTTTATTAGGTACCAAAGCATATTGAAGGGAGGTACCTACTATCCTAAAGAAGGATAACTGCACCATAGTGATGGCAGACCCAGGCAGTTACCATGCACTAACCCTGTTGCAAATTGGGAAATGCTGCTTTTATGTTTAACTATTAATTAAGTGGGATGATTAATAACCTAGAAGCCAAGATCCTCTTCCTTCAGCTGCGTAAAGTGCAACCATCTCATCGCGAGCTGCTGAGAGCCGCCAGACATGCGCATCATGTGATCTTCCCCCATGTCTGGCATTGATTGCACGAATGCAAAGGTTGTCATCGCAAACCTAAAACAATTACAAATGTCAGGAAAATTTAATACACTAAGTAGGCTTGCAACACCAAGATGAGAATGTTTCAACTGACTTTGACAGTTTACATGGGTATAGCTACAACAGCTGCAGATAGCTTATAGTTGGCTATTTAGTGGAGCCCTGTAATCTGTGTTGCATAACGAAAACGAGCTGTGCTAATTTAATGTAGGTACTCACAATCTGCACATTTTTGCTATGATAGCCTTTCCTATTGTGAAACAAATGCTCCCTTGCCCGCACAGGAGAGGAAATTGCAATGTGCGTCCCATCCACAATGCCAATTACTCCCGGAAATTGCTCCGCTGCCATACATCTGAAATTGTAATCAAATTAGGTAAATTCATTGATATGATGATAAATATACAAATGTAGGTACAACTAGAAGGCATTTATTAAGGTAGATGGTATTAATTTAATGTTTTACAAGCAAATATAACCAAACTGCAAATGATCAGTTGTAACTTGCTCAGTCGGTAGGTAGGTACATAGGAAATTTTAAGTAAGAAGCGAACCGACCTCTCCTTGATCTCTTGCCTTTCTTCATCGGAGGTGGGGAACTTGATCCGCACCGCTAGAAGGTGTAAGTAGATTGCCCTAACAACCTCCTTCATTGACACAGACACACTTGTCTGGCACATCGCTTGTAAAAAGTCTTGGCCGGTGCGCCGCTGGTAGCTCCCCGAAGCGAAGAAATTGAGTGTAGTGATAACCTGCGTAAAAGAATGATTCGTTATAAAACCGGCAAACTTGCATGGAAGATTAAACTATAAACTCGAGGATCAATCCTAGAATTTGTAGTAATTCACTATCGAATAATACTTAGATGTAACAGCTTATAACCTTATAGGTTATCCTACACACTCAGAAACATTCACTCAGCCTCTAAGTGAATGGATTCACTTGAGCGTCTGTAAGTTAACTTTGGTAGTTATCAAGTTAATTACTTTTCTTTCGCAAGTGAATGGGCATTCAAAAATGCCCGCTGTGTCAAGCTTCGCGGTTCTGTGTGAAACTTCGCTCAGGGAGCTCAGCGTCATTAGCGCTGCCTGGCGAGAGCACAATCAACTACGGATGTTTGGTTGCAAAATGGCTGTCAGCGTCAGTTTCGTCAATCATTGAATTTGTTGGAAGTAAAATTGAATTGAAAGAAGAATTGAAGCAAGAATTAGAAACAAAAAGAAGGCGGCGATGGAATTTAAAGATGAGTTTAATGCTAGCCAATTGAAAGATTGGCTAGTTGAAGGCGGCACCAGCGAGGCAGACGCCAATAGACTTAAAGGTACGTGAAATGTTTATGGTCCTTTGTGAGTTTTTCTTTGTACTATCTAGCACCGTAGCTTGCTGCTTGCATTGAGGAGAAATTAGCTAATTAGGTTCCTTATTAGAGTTCATGACACTACCTATGCTACCATACTGTCATTGAACTAGTTTATTCGTCTGGGCTGTTACCATAGATTGTCTTGTTTCTTTGTGTGATCAAACCAAACAATGGTTTGTTGAATCCTAGGATAGCATCATTGATAGCATATTGTGTCAGAAAGTAAACGGAAATCGCAGGTATCACATAGTACAGCCACAGTGGCATCATCATCACCTACCTACATCACCAGATCAGTCATATTTGGAGACAGGCATGTTTGCAGATTGAATGCACAGTTTGAATCTCTAGAAATCGTGACTTTGTGTGACAGTTGAAGTGATTGAGAGCTCAAGGTATTAATCCACCGCGTTCTGCTCGTCGTCCGTCAATGCTGCCCCCATTAACCCATTAACCAGCTCAGAAAATTTTTGAGTAAGAAAAGAACAAAATACATCAAAAACAGGCAGTCGAAGATTACATCAGATTTCCGTTCTACCATATTATGACCATATATGATTAACTCAAGCTGCCACCCACAGTTGCAAAACTATCCCTGCCACTGTCTCCTAAGCTCAGACAAATGAAATGCTAATTAAAGAACACTCTACCGTTTGGAAAACAAAACTTTTCAAAGTCTGAAAACTTTTCAAGCTCACATCACTAATCAGATCCAGGCAATAGGGCATCTGCAATACGACCTACTTGAAGCAAGCTGGTAGCCCATGGACAACCAAAATACTAATTCACATTCAAAAACAATTGCAAGAAGCTGTCCACAAACTTGCTGTCCACTGATGAAATATCATGATGCCCTAAAACCTAGGAATGTGTAACTGTTTGTGACAGCTGTTCGAGCTCACATGGTGTGAATGTGCTGATTGAATCTGGGGATTGTACCCATTTAGATGACAGTCCAAGAGACTGGTCGGAAGCTGAGACTTATTAGAATTTGATGTGAAGATGATAGAATTGATGCTGTTTGAAATGTTGCAATGCAAGAAGTAGGCTACTTTGTGCTTGCTTTTTTCAGAATGAACATGAACATCAACTGTTTTAAGTGCCCCGCTGTCCTCGGAGATGCGCGTTCCTATTCTTTGCACCTGAGGCGTTCACACAATTATACTCTCGGTGCTAGATTAGGCAACGAAAGATTGAGATGTGCCCAAGCTGGATGTCAGAGAACGTTTGCTCTGTACTCACAGTTGAGAAGACACCTCGAACAAATTCACTTTTTCCATCATGGTCAGCAGCAAGACCACCCTATGGATCTTCCACCTCCACCACCACCTCAACCTCCACCTCCACCACTCGACAACTACATAGAAGACATTCCAGTAGACGATGGCGAGATCCCAGAACTCATAGCAGATCGAGATATAAAACAGTCAGCTGCGGAGATGATTTGTAGCATCCGCTCATGTCCGAGCATGACAGGCGAACTTATGAGTAGTGTCATTGATGGGTGCGATGCATTGATATCCGACATATTTAGCAATATGAAAGTAAGAGTGGAAACTCTTTTTGGTAACCTCCATATCGATGTGAATGACATTCAAGTACAAGAGCTGTTGGGTCGTTGTGATGTGTCACCTTTTGAAGGTCTCCGAACAACGTCAAGTCAACTCGAGTACTTTCGACAGAACATGAATTACATTGATCCCATCGAAATTAATCTGGGATCCCGAATCGACACGATCATGAATCGTACTACCTTTAGATACGAACCTACGGTTGTTCAAGAAAACGTGCAATATGTCTCAGTCATCAGTGTTTTGAGGTTGCTTTTATCAAACCAAACCGTTAGAGATGCCATTTCAAATGAGCCATCAAGCAACGACGGTTTCTTGCGATCCTTCGTAGATGGAAATCAGTTTGCGACCAATCCTTTTCTTCAGATGCATCGGAATGCAATACGCATCGAAATCTACTACGATGACCTTGAAATTACAAACGCCCTTGGAACGAAGACAGGAATTCACAAAATTGGGGCCTTCTATTTCTCTGTTCAAAATCTGTCATATTGTAAACAGTCATCATTATCAAACATTCATTTATTCCTGCTGTGCCACACTGATGATGTCTCTAAATACGGTTTTCATCGAGTTCTGGAGAGATTTATGCAGGATATTGCACTTTTGGAATCTGAAAATGGAGTTCACATACAACTCACCAATGGCCAAGATTTTCTACTGCGTGGCACGTTAACGACGTTGTGTGCGGATGGCCTCGCGGTTCACCAGCTCTACGAACTTTTAGCTCCTGGTAGCCGCCATTTCTGCCGAATGTGTATGATAAGCAGAGAACAGCTGCATGCCTATCAACCACACACAGTTTATGAACCAAGGACTACGGCGCTGTACGACCAGCAAGTGGCTGAAGTAGCAGAAAACCCAGCGATGTCCCTGCACACTGGAACCAGTAGATAGGGGCGCCCTAGTGCACTCAATGCTGGAAATCTTTTCAACACTGCCAACAACAAAGTGTGGGATCCAATGCACGACATCTTGGAAGGAACTGCCCAAATGTCCGTCAAATTTGTTCTTCGACGATTCATTTGCGAAGAGAGAATTTTTACAGTTGAATTTTTTAATCAACGAGTGAGAAGTTTCGTTTATGGCTACCAAGATCGTCGCAACAAGCCAAGCGCAAACTTTACATTTGCTTCACTCAACAATGTTGCCAATCATAAAATTAAACAAAAGGCTGCGCAGACATGGTGTCTCACGAGAGTTTTTCCATTTTTGGTTTATGACCAAGTTGCCGATGATGATCCCCATCTTGATCTTATCCTTTTGCTGCTAAGGATAATGGAAATAATTTTTGCACCAAAAATTGAGCCAGGACAAGTTGTTTACTTGCATGAACTTATTGTCGAACACAACACTGCATTCCGAAATCTGTTCCCGGAGGTTAATCTAATTAACAAGCACCATCACCTTGAACATTATGCTGAAGCTATACTAGAATCTGGTCCTATGTCGTTATACTGGTGTATGCGATATGAAGGTAAACACCAAATCTTTAAGAGACATGCTGCAAATGTTTGCAACTTTATAAATCCTCCACATACACTGGCAAGGATGCACCAGTTAAGCCAGTGTGCTGTATGGGGCAGAAAAAATGACTGGGCAGAAAAAATAAAGTGCAGCAAAGGCATGACAGTAGCTGTCTCATCTTGTCTCGATCATCCCCACTTTGTTTCCCTTGGGTATGACATGACGGCCCAGATATTTCAATCACCCTCTGTTGTAGTTGGAGGCGTTGAGTTTCGAAAGGGATTGTTTGTTGTTAAGGATGATGGCCATCTAAGTGTTCGGGGTCTTCCACAATTCGGGGTCATCAAAGAAATTTTGATTTTAAACTATGGCGTTGATGGAACGTCAGTGATGTTTACCATTGAAGTATGGAGGACAGAGAGATTGGTAGCAAAGCTCAACTCATACTTAGTGACACGGAAACTAGGGCGCCCAGTAGCAACAATTAATGCTGATAGCCTCCCATATCCAATCCCAATTGTTAGTTGGAATGAGTATAGCACGGGAAGAGATTACTTGAGTCTGCGACACGTCGTGTAAAAGAACTGGAGGTAAAATGACATTTATTGGTAATGGTTTAAATGTATTTACTTGTATATTTAAATATATATTTGTCTTGGGATATCTTATGAGGTGGATTTATAGGATAATTATTGAAATTTACCTCGGTACAGTGTGTTTTGAAAGTTAAGCTGCATTACGTTACCTAATATGTATTTATCTATATTTCAGAGGAAGATGTGGATGGCGAAGCGTTTGTTCTTCTCAACGAGAATAATTTGAAAGAGCTTGGCTTTGGAATGGGTCTACGGGTGAGACTATTGAAAAGAATAAAAAAGATCCAAGAAAAACATCTTCCTCTTGGCGAGTTTGACTGTGACGTCCTAACTAATTTGCCACCTACTGCTCGTGTCGTTTTGCCATCAGAAGTGCAATCAGAACCAGAGGTGATAAAATAGATACATTTATCCTTTTGAAAAGTTTATTTATTAGTATGACTGATATTTTGACTAGGTAGGTACCTAGTCGCTTTGAATACCAAACTTGTATATCTTTAGGAGGAATCCACCTCATCGAATGTTGGAGCAAATCCTGAACCTGTCCGTAAATCATCATCTGCAAGGCCTCGAACTGCTTCATCATTGGTAGTAAATTTAGAAACAATTTTTCTTCTTCCAAAGCAACACCGTTTTGACAGTGACTTCTAATTCCCAAAATTGCTCTTCACAGGGATTCGGTGTGCGTGATACGCTCTTGGCACATTCAGATGGGGCCGAGCTGGTGCGTCTTTTAGATCAGACATCAAACCGAGCATTTTTGGAGAGGCCAAAAAGAATCACCCTTTGCAGGATATTGGCCAAAAAGCTGACTGAAGCTTGTGGGTTGTAAGTTGCTACAGATTATAATTTAAATTTAAATGAAATAATATTTTGTAATACCTTTTTTAATATAGAAATGCCAGTTTTATGAGCATGTTTTTGCTTGAAGATGTGCATCTTTACTCTGTTACTGCTTCAGGTATCCGCCACCTTTAAAAAAAGAAGAGCTGGCCAAGGAGATTGTCTTGGAGTTCCCATGCCTGAAGGCTACACCCCGTCCAGGAACTGAAGGACATGTGAGTTTGTATTCTCTTTTTGTTCTGCATTAAGTCCAGTTTAGGCACCATGCACTCCATAGCACCATAGACTCCGTAATACTTATTGTGGGCCAAGCAAACTTTCAACTCAAAGCTGAAAAAAAGCAGTTGCTGTGATTGAGTGTCCCAACTTAAAGCTGCCACGTTTTTTAATAACATCTGTCGAGCAGATTCCTCTTATCAGCCCTTAAGTCGAGAAGAATTATATACAATTCATCTTATAGCAGCATTATTGCTGGTTTTTTGATACGTAACCTACTGACCTTTCTATATCTAGGAGCACTTTTACTCGAAATTATCGCACAACGGATTCTTGGAGAGCATTTTCAAGTCATTACACCGCACGTTGACGCCTACTAAAAGAATGTATAGAAAGAGGAAATCAACTGATCAAGCCACAGTCACTAGCCCCTCAGCTGCCCAGGCATCGGGCGAGGAGGACAGCTGTGCTCGTCAAGACGAGATACGGGAAATGGTAATGGCCAACAAATGCTCTACCATCAATTAAACTTTTACAATTCCCAATTACATCAATCACAATTACAAGGATTATGTAAAGAGCTAGGTGAACCTATCAAATCATTTGTAGTACCCTCAATCATCATTGGCATGGCAGGGCCTGGCGAAAATGTCAGCAAATGCCAAGGGCCTTTTTAGGATACAAAAAAATCAACCCAGAGCAAAATTGGATACTCCAATAACATTGTTATTACATATGTAATTTTTTTATGATAATGAATAATGATATTCAGTGGTTCTTACTTCTTATACTCCATAATTGTTTGAACTACTTTGTTAATCATTTGATTTGAAACCCTACATACTTATACTTTTATTAGGTTGCATCCATGCGATTTATGAACCCAACGCAAGCAAACAAGAACAGGATTGTCCAGGCGCTAGTCGACACGTTCCCATCGAGGCGAGCAGTAATTAAAAAGGATCAGCTGACTGTTACGTCTATCCTGAACATTTACCCAAAGCTAACTGCTTTTGATGGAGACATGGTGAGCAAACACATGTTGGCTTAGAAAGAAAGTACATAGTGTAATAAGCGCCACTTTCTTGTCTTGATGGCCGATTATAATCTCTATTATTTGCAAACGTTCATCCGATCTCATCGACCTCTGGTCAAATACTTCTCTAAAACAACATCTCCATCTCACATTTTCACTTCTTCTGTCTTTGATTCTAACCTCAAGACTCTGTTCCAAGGCAAATTGCATTTCTGAATTATATTGTCCCTGTTGAATCAAGAAATTTAGGAGTGTTTTTATGGAACTGTTTTCTTATTTTAGATTGACCAGGAGTTTATATTAATGTTCCCCAACTACAGCAACTTCTTGGGGAAGTTTGTAAACTATTATAAGCCCAGGATACTAGAAAGGGCAAGGCAGAGGGGAATAAGAAAACCCGAAGCTCTAAGCGGGTTGTTTAATGGTAACCTAGTATGATATATTTTTAGCTTCTTAATTCATTAAATTGGGACTTGAATTTTTTTTCTTAAAACTTTTGTTTTTAATTACAGATGATATGGAGTCACTGCTCCTCCTTGTAGCCATGCTGCCACACACAAACGTTCGGCGGAGTAACCTGATGGTAAAACTACAGATTATTACGACTAAAGAGTCACTTGTTTAATTTTTAGCTTCTATTTGTGTGAGGTTCATGGTATTTAAGGATTTAATTGTTAAAGTAAAATGTCAAAATGATTTTCTAGGTCGACAATCACACAGACTGCCTGTTTAACTTTGTGCAAGTAAGAACATTGATCACTACTACTATCTACTGTAAGATATAGTGTGGTTTGCAACTAGGAAAACGATTTGTAGAGCCTACACTCGTTGCAGCCTTAATCTCCCTAAGGAAATCCAAACGGAAAACATTTGAAAATCATAATGTTGAAAACGGTACTTCATGCACGAATCTGAAACTTAAGCAATTTGACTTGAGCAAAAATCCAAACGCTTTTTTCTCCCTGTTGTTAAATTGAAGGATTTTGCTTGCTCATCCAATAAATATATACATATCTATATATATTTTTTTTAGCCGGGTACTGATCTCGAGCAGTTGGCCATAGCTAAAGATGTAAAATTTAGCCAGCCTCACATCTTCTGCGTCGGCAGTCCAAATCAGCTTGGTCCCTGCTTTATAATCCTGGACCACAAGCTGCTTGCAGCCGGACAATGCCCCCTGCGAGCAGTGGACTTGTTGATCAAGTGCCACTATGTATTTGATGTTAAGTTTTGCCCTAATCTGGCTCCCTTCTGCAACTTTGTAGAAGTTTTTTTATTTAGACTCCCATCAGTGCAATCTTGGTCCACAACCACTGAGCTGGAGGCAGCTCTTGCCAATGTGCTGTAAGTTCTACCTTCTGAAAGGGCCATCTTGTTTCCATATAAATTTTTGATATTACGTTTAGGGTCAACCGGGGTAAGTGTGACGGCTCATAGAATATTTCATCTTTCAACTACTATTTAGTGTTAGTAAACAATGTAATGATCACAAATCAAATCACACTTACCCCATAGGTGTCAAATAGGTTGCAAAGTGTGATAGCTCCAGATTTGAATCCATGTATAAAAATTTAAATTAAAAATATATTTTATATTTTATATTAAAGAGTGGTGTATTCTCTTATCAACTAGATATTTTTATTTTACATAGTCTTGTTTTCAAGGATCACGGTAAATACTGCGGGTTTGGTTGCAGAATTCCTTTTTTCTATTGTTAACCTGCGTTATTGTACCGGCTGCCCCGTCCATCGGTTCGCTCAGCGCGTGCGCTGGCGTAACGCGGGTATCGATACCGCAGCCAGTGCGCAGGTCGCACCGGCTGCCCCGTCCAACGGTTCGTTCAGCGAGTGCGCTGGCATAACGCAGGTATCGATACCCCAGCCTGTGCGCGGGTCGTACCAGCTGCCCCGTCCATCGGTTCGTTCAGCGAGTGCGCTGGCATAACGCAGGTATCGATACTGCAGCCAGTGCGCGGGTCGTACCGGCTGCCCCGTCCATCGGTTTGCTCAACGTGTGCGCTGGCGTAACGCAGGTATTGATACCGCAGCCAGTGCGCAGGTCGCACCGGCTGCCCCGTCCAACGGTTCGCTCAACGCGTGCGCTGGCGTAACGCAGGTATCGATACCCCAGCCAGTGCACGGGTCGCACCGGCTGCCCCGTCCAACGGTTCGTTCAGCGAGTGCGCTGGCATAACGCAGGTATTGATACCCCAGCCAGTGCGCGGGTCGTACCAGCTGCCCCGTCCAACGGTTCGTTCAGCGAGTGCGCTGGCATAACGCAGGTATTGATACCCCAGCCAGTGCGCGGGTCGTACCAGCTGCCCCGTCCAACGGTTCGCTCAACGAGTGCGCTGGCATAACGCAGGTATCGATACCCCAGCATGTGCGCGGGTCGTACCAGCTGCCCCGTCCAACGGTTCGCTCAACGAGTGCGCTGGCATAACGCAGGTATCGATACCCCAGCATGTGCGCGGGTCGTACCAGCTGCCCCGTCCAACGGTTCGTTCAGCGAGTGCGCTGGCATAACGCAGGTATCGATACTGCAGCCAGTGCGCGGGTCGTACCGGCTGCCACGTCCATCGGTTTTCTCAACGTGTGCGCTGGCGTAACGCAGGTATCGATACCGCAGCCAGTGCGCAGGTCGCACCGGCTGCCCCGTCCAACGGTTCGCTCAACGTGTGCGCTGGCGTACCGCGGTCGGTGCGCGGGTCGTGGAACCCTAACCTCAAATTAGCTCCCTGTCATTCATTCAAATGAAATCTTGTTTAGCGCTTCCTAACTTCCAGCCAATCACGAGGCAGAGCAGTTCCAAGTGAATCATTCACACACAAATCCTGTGTGAACCATTCACTTGAGGCTGAGTGAAGATAGTACGACATATTTGGTGCCAATCATTCACTTGGTTTTAAGTTAACTTCACTCACGGCCAAGTGAAGTTTTCTGAGTGTGTACAGACAATGTTATTCACGACTTATACAAAGCCCACTGTCAATAAGCCTGTGGCCAAAGTCGAAAATGTTAGTCGTTATTAATTACTATTCAAGAAGATCATAAAGTTAATGAACTTACTCTCATCCATGGAGGAATTGATGAATTTCGCACAGAAACACGCAAATGTGGTGTCAGCCTATCGATGAGCTGCCGCCGACGACAGCTGCCTTTGGGAGCCGATAGAGGGAGACAAAATAACGCGCGCTCACGTCAAATGGGTTCAAAGTATCCCGCAATCTTTTTCTGTCGACGCGCAATTGATTTCTACGCACATTCTCTTCGTTTTCTTCTGCGGCTGCAAATACATTTTGAGCCACGATAAGATTTAGAAATTCGGCCGCCATATTTAAATTTCAAAACCGCGGGTGGTTTGATTTCACCTACGTTTCAAACGGTGATTTCAAACCACTTTTTTCCGAACAAACCACCCGAAAAAAAATTACACAATCACATAAAAAAATCTGTTTATAAACCACGCGATATCTAGAGCGAAAACGGGTGGTTTCAACAGGAAAAAAGATACACAATCGCACTCCAGGAGCCTGATTCTATAACTTTTAAAAAGTTCTCGTCTCCCCGGCTTGGGAGATCCTCTCGTCTCGTCTCGTCTCCCACCTTTTTCTTTTCGGTATTCTATATCGAATTGGGAGAACTGTTTTATCGTAAACCGCGAGATTCACGATTCGACCAATCACAGATCGTAGACTGTCACTTGTTTGTCAAGCATGGCGCTGAATCTGACGTTTATGACGTTTAACTGTCATCGACAAGTGAGCGGGGATTCAGTATTCTGACTATTTCGTAAGTTACAGAGTTTACTTCGTCTTAACTTTTGACTGCACTTCTCATTTATACCTTAACCATACATTTATTAATCTGTACCACCAAATAAAAACGGTATTTAACCACGACCATTGCTTATACCTGAATTACTTTTCACCGCCAAAATGCAAAATGCGATACGATACTACGAACAAATAAACAAAAACTTTCAAAACAAAGCTCTTAAATACGCGAGATGAGAGTCTTATCTTACAAAACACAAACAGAAACGCACGAGCTGACAGAACCAGCTGTTCTGCCTACGAGAGAGGCTTCTCCCGCGATCTCCCGAGATCTCCCGAGATCTCCCAAACCAATCGGCCCGAGAGATCGAAACGATACGACAACGCCCGAGAAGACGTTATAGAATACCGAATGGCGTTCTCGTCTCGTCTCGTCTCGTCTCCCGTGGGAAAAAAGTTATAGAATCAGGCTCCAGGAGCCTGATTCTATAACTTTTAAAAAGTTCTCGTCTCCCCGGCTTGGGAGATCCTCTCGTCTCGTCTCGTCTCCCACCTTTTTCTTTTCGGTATTCTATATCGAATTGGGAGAACTGTTTTATCGTAAACTGCGAGATTCACGATTCGACCAATCACAGATCGTAGACTGTCACTTGTTTGTCAAGCATGGCGCTGAATCTGACGTTTATGACGTTTAACTGTCATCGACAAGTGAGCGGGGATTCAGTATTCTGACTATTTCGTAAGTTACAGAGTTTACTTCGTCTTAACTTTTGACTGCACTTCTCATTTATACCTTAACCATACATTTATTAATCTGTACCACCAAATAAAAACGGTATTTAACCACGACCATTGCTTATACCTGAATTACTTTTCACCGCCAAAATGCAAAATGCGATACGATACTTCGAACAAATAAACAAAAACTTTCAAAACAAAGCTCTTAAATACGCGAGATGAGAGTCTAACCTTACAAAACACAAACAGAAACGCACGAGCTGACAGAACCAGCTGTTCTGCCTACGAGAGAGGCTTCTCCCGCGATCTCCCGAGATCTCCCGAGATCTCCCAAACCAATCGGCCCGAGAGATCGAAACGATACGACAACGCCCGAGAAGACGTTATGGAATACCGAATGGCGTTCTCGTCTCGTCTCGTCTCGTCTCCCATGGGAAAAAAGTTATAGAATCAGGCTCCAGAGAGGTAATTGTTCTGGCAAGGGAGAACGGCATTCATTTTTATGTTTCCCACCTCACACAACACATCTTTATCAACCGACGGATGTTGCTCTTTTTAAATCTTTGAAAGATTCTTTTAGGGAGGAGTGCGATAAACGCATGCGCCGCACCTAGAAGACTCACCTCAACCGGTATGACTTTGGGAAAGTTTTCACTCCAGCGTGGATCAAGGCAGCATCCCAAGCCAATATTATTGGAGGATTTGTGGGCAGTGGAGTCTGGCCACTGAACAGAAACGCTATTCGCCCAGAGCGGTTTATTGGTTCTGTAACGCCTGGCTGCACGGCAACGAGTGGTACCGGCACGCTGGGAGAACCTGTCGCTAGAACAAGCATCAATCTGCAACCATCTGCATCCAGTGTGGACAAGATTTCTCCGGTGATAGAAACTTTACGGGACCTGTTTGCACCAGTAGACGTGGGTCTGAACGTTCCCCGGAAGACGCGAGCCGTCACGAAGACGCGTTGCCTGACTACAAACGAATTTCTAGTGGAGCTTGATAAAAAGCAGAAACAGAAGGAAGACAAAGAAAAGAAGAAAGAGAAAAGCAGCAGAAAGCGAAAACTGCCTACGGAAGAATGTGCTAGCGAAGTGGAAGATAATCCGGACAGTGACGGCGATCACTCAGTTGCGTCGGAAGATCTCGCTACGCCTTGTGGCGAGTGTCATACTCATAAAACATTCGATACTGACTGTAATGGAGATAATTGGTATTCGTGTATTGAATGTAAAATTTTGTACCACCTGACATGCCAAGGGCTTCCAAATTTGTCTAAGAGGAAAAAGATATTTTGCTTGCTGTGTAAGTAGTTGCAATATGTTATTTGAACCAAAACTGGCACTAAACTACCATGTACTTTAATATTCATCATTTTCACATTTTTTTCAATATCTCTATGCGCCTTTCACGAATGAGTTTCAAATAAATGGGGCAATGACATATAATTTTTTTTTGTGAAAATAAATTTGAGTCCAAAACTGGGACCTGTGTCCGCTTTTGGATAAAAACAGGGCATTTTTGTTTAAATTTTATGCGTATTAATATTTTCGACAAAAATCTCTTATATTTTTATTATGTTGCTTTGACTATCTTAACAGATGAATAAAATTTTTGAAGTAAGGAAAATGCATATTTAATGTGTGAAATGAATAAATTTCCAAAACCTAACCAAAACTGGCACTTTACCCTACCGTATACAAAGAAATACGCTCATCCATCAACGCGTCCACGGGTAGCGTTCGGCGAAGCCCTAGTATATACAAAGAAATACGCTCATCCAACAACGCGTCCACAGGTAGCGTTCGGCGAAGCCCTAGTATAATGGCCATTTGCAAGGAAAGTGCTTAGCATAAAACAATGGAACTTATACACAGTAGTCATGTTATAAGATATAACATATCTGGAAAGTTTTATCAAAACATAACAAATAGTTTGGTCTCAAGAGTGAAAAATATGATTTGAAAAAACTGAAAATTATCGTAAAAACTAATTACTGAGAAAAGTTGATAGTGAAACAAGCTGAAAATAGTGCAGGGTCTAAGTTGAGAGAAAACGAAGATATCTTGAAAATTTCATCAAAATACATGAAGTCGTTTGGCCTGTAGAGCGCGAACAAACAGACAGAAAACAAAACGAAAAAAACAAAAACACACAATGGATTTTTTCAGCAGTAAGTGTAATTGAACAAGGTCAATAAGAAGTTGCTTTAGAAATCACAAAAAAATAGTGACAAGTCAGACGAGTAAAAAGTTGTCAAGGGTTTAAAAGCAATGAAAAAAATGCTAAAAAAGAACCAGTTGTCATTTCGAAATAGAACTGCTTTGAAAACTATACTTAAGCTAGATCTGTTTATCCTGTTTTCCTCGGCTGTTTTAATCTAAGATTTCTGATGACTTCATAGCAGTCGCCACCCCTGGCGTTATGCTTCGCTTGCTCTGCGTTCTGGATATTTGTTTGAAATGCATTGTTTTATTGCGTTGACTTTCACGGTACAAACGTTATGCAACACCTATTTGTTACTTTTTCCTCGGGCTGGTTTCAGTAGCGTGCGGTTGTCTCAGAGCTGGGAATGCCCCCTGGCCGGGTGATGGTGGTGTGGGGGGGATTTGAAATAGGACATTCCTCGGCAGCCAGATCCATTTTCACAGCGCATATAAAATTCACTGTCAATTGAATTTGCTCACGAATCGCGACTGATTTCACAATAACAAGCTTGACACGTACTTCGTACAATTTTTTTCTGTCTAGTCACACGCCCGCACACACGCACAGCTGTTCACTATTTGTTACACTTATAATAATTAATAATTATCAAATTTGCGGACAACCAGCAGAGCAGATCTACACGGCCCTGGCTGCACGCATGACTGGAGGCACCGAGTGTCGATGCATGTAAGGACTTGTTAGAACCGCGTTTCCACGTCTTGGCCAGGTCCTTCCTTTCACCTCGGCACCCACGCTGTCGGTCATGTTTTTCATGAGGTGGGCGCAGCAGAGATGGATAGGCGCAAAGAACGGTCGGCGACGAGCTAAACACGGTCCGCTCACCACCCCGAAGGAACTGGAAGCACGCAGACTAGAAGCTTTCCCGCAAGGAAGTGGGTAGACGAGTGGCTTGCACGCCGCTCGAATCTACCGGAGCTCTTGACTGCCCCCTGCGAGTCTTCCAACCCCTCTGCTGCCCGGCGATGTTGACGCTCTGTTCGACACGACGCAGGCAACTCTCATCGCCGGAGACCTGAACGCCAAGCACGCCGCTTGGAACAGCCCGACCGGCAACAAGAAGGGCCGGGCCGCTTGCATCTCGAGCGCTCCATGCATGCAGACTTAAAGGGACATTTCCTCATGCTGTTGACGCTGCATCGGCTATAGAGGCTCTCGCTGCTTCCCATGTCGTCGCCATCAAGAACCCCTCCTTGTCAATGAACACACTATAAGGACTTCCAGGACCTCCTTAGGAACTGGCACTGCGATTTTCCGAGGTGATGACTTCGGAAATGGTTCTCCTGATTCTTGCCTCTCCCTTGAGTTGGATTCCTCCTGCTCCAGGACGTGATTGTGCTGTTTTAAGCTGTGAACCCCCTGCATTCATGGGTTCCTCACCACTCTGTTTAAGATTGCTGTGATAAGGTCTTCTTGATCCTCGTGTAACCTTGCTGGAGGCTTCAACCCAAGTACCTCCGTGAGGTTATCCTCATCTGGTAATGCAACAAAGCCTGACCCCCATAGAGATGGAGTTTCTCTTGATACTCTTTGATTAGACTCTTGATAGCTTTTTGACGGACAAAGTTTTTCATTGGTTGTGACCCACGCATCTCTTGTACCAGGGTCAAAGAGTGAAGAGTAGGGTAATATCTACCCTAGAAGGGGTATCTACCCTCCAACTCGCCCACCCGTTTAAAGTCCATGACTTTTGCGAAGGGGAACAGAACTCGGTACTTTAGCTGGAGCTCGCCGTACACTTGCTGAAGATGACGCGCCTCAGAGAGCCTACCAGGGATAAGCCAGGCCTGGGACCTAATGTTTGAGAGGCAGTTGTAGCACATTTGAGCAGTCTTGATTCATGTAAAAAATGATTTCATGCTGAGCTGCCCCACGAAGACCTTCAGTATGTTGCTCCCCGATGAGGTTGAATTCACATGGAAATAACGAGCAAGGGGCGCACTCACATGTTAAAGCTCTTCAAACTTCATGTGTAACTTCATGTGCACGCGTAGTGATAGGTGACGATGTTGTATAGATAAGTCGCTTGGTATCCGACAGCCCCTGCGAAGGCGGACCATCGTTTCTTTGCCCACTCCGAGTATCCGGCGTCTGTCGGTGTTTTGTATGCGAGCATGCATGTAAGTAGCGCATGGCACACCATCTCTGGAGCACGATGGTGGACGCCGCTAAGGAGGTGGTGATGAAAGCACCCAACCGGCCCAGGTTGGATTCGTTGACAATGTTAAGCAGTGGCATTTCTGCGAAAGGACCGGACACTACAGAATTAGCATCGGCATTTATCTTAGTCTGCAGACTATCTCCACAATATTTCATCTAATATTTCGTAACATTCCTTAATGAGCAAGGAAAATAACCCCATGCTTTGGGCCGAGCGCGTTCCTTGCTTGCGTGTCCCACATCAGTTACAAACCCGAGGTGTGGACGGGAGTCGTTGGGGCCACGGTATTCATATTATTCCCCGAATGGCGAAGGAAGAAAGGAGGGATCGGTGAGAAAACTTACAGACGTTCACTTCTGGGTGGCTTGTCTCGAAGTCAGTTCATTTCCACGTTGGAATTGAACATTTCCACATTTTATATCCGCACGCGGATTGCCGTTAGCGGACTTGCGAGTCTCGAAACAAACCCACCGTATGCGGATTCACTTTGTCACAACAACTGGGAAACCGTTGTTATGCGCCTCAAATTAATGACGTCACTATGAATCGGCCAATTGGATCACTTCCACACCGCGGTTCACTGACGTAACGCATTCAAATTTCCAACAAGCGCAATTTTGTTTCCGTGGGTAAAAACTTTAAAATGGCAACATTCAGAGGAACAGAAAATTCTGATGGTTCAATTTATGGAGGAACATCCTGAAATGTGTAGGAACAAATTGAACAACAATTTCACACATGCCATGCTGAATAACTTGTGGCAAGATGTAGCCAATCTGCTAAATGGCTGTTTTGGAGCAAAGAAAAACGTGGCTCAGTGGAAAAGAGTAAGTACCTAATATAGATTAATGTCATCATCAGCCAATTTTAATTTCTGTATATTTCGTTGTTTGGAGCATGCATTCTCTTTTTCCTTTAAGTAGGTATCTAGTACACCAGCTTGAGGTAATTAAGTAAATAGGTACAGTTTGCATGAAGTAGACCCAACAACATGCTTGCAAAATTGCAGTCATGGATGGACATCAAAACAGGGGCGAAGAAAGCCGGCGCCGGCCACAAGGCCGCATTGGCCAAGACAGGGGGTGGACCAGCAACAGCCAAACCACCCACTACATTACAGAGCCGGATCCTGGCCATCATCGGCGTCACTCTGGCCGAGGGCGACGCTGCGGGTGCTCAAGAAGCTGGGTTTCCGGAGGCTGTAGATTTCACTTTCTCTACTTGGTACACACAAAGTACATGCCATGCAAAAATGGTCTTTGAAACATAAATGAACAATCTGTTTTCATTTTTAAGGTAAACGAAAGTGAGTGGCAAACCCTTGCCGAGGTAAATGGCAACGACTCGTTCATCAGGGAATGGGATGGTTCTGGTCCACAAGACTTTGATGATGAGCTGCAACAAGCCATTCGGAATGCAATGGGTTCCGTGACCACGCCTGCTTCCAAAAGCACTGACAAGCGCACAAGCAATGACACTTCTGTCCCTGCGCCGGCAGCCAAAAAAGCCCGGAAGGCTTCGAGCACAGCGCAGCAGATCGTCATCGACCGTCCATCGAGCTCCACAGCCAACGCTGCGACACAGACGTTTCTAGTTGTGAATCGTAAGTTAAGGCAGCAATTGTCTCACTGACACTATACCTATACACATATTGTACATATAGGTACTGTCAAATTTTATTTGCTCACTACCTACTTATCAAAGCTGAAACAGAATCAAGATTTTAAGATTTAAAAATTTCAAAAATTTATATTAATTTTAAAAAGCATCCATTTAACAAGAGGGTACCTGCTGATTTTCAGACAAAAGGTCGAGTTCCGTTCCACAAGCTGTTGCAGCCGCTGACTAATTTGCTCACATACAGGGGCAAAATTTGATTGTTCAAGAGCGCATTGCCGCAGCGCTGGAAAAACTCGTTGACATTTTGCAGAAAAAATAAATGGCATGAAAGTCATGTCATAAGCAAAAAATAAAACCACAGTTTTGTTACATTGCTTTTTCTACATTTTCCTATTTTTTAAATTTCCAGTTGTTTTGAATTGAAGAATGGATACTTCGTGAAAAATTACGCCCAACACTGATTCACACAATCAAAATTTGTTCAATTTCACTGGGGGGTGAAAACCCGTTCGATGATATTATTTCGAACATTAATGCCTGCTGCCAGTTGGGCATTTTGTCCAGCAGCTGCTGGGACTGGATGTATCGGCACTGGGACATTGGGCTCATCGTCTTCAATTTCCAAAAGAGGTATGCGGTGAAACACAGCGATGTTATGGAGGATGACGCATGAGGTGACGACCTTGGATGCCGTCGGAGGCAGGTAGTGAAGCACTCGATGCTTTCCACAGCAGCGCCATCGAGCCTTGAAGGCGCCGTTAAGTCTCTCCACACAGTTCCGCACCAGAGCTTGTGTGTCGTTGTACCTGGCACACGGGGATCCCGGGGCTGGGTTTGCCACTGGTACCATCATCCACGGTTCTAACGGATACCCGCAGTCTCCTACAAAATAACCAAGTGTTTTTGATGAGCGTAACGAGCGTAGCGAGTGAAGCGAAATCTTCAATTACACTTACTGCAGAAAAAAGTCTCCAATGTTTTTTTTTTTTTTTTTTTTTTTTTTTTTTTTTTTTTTTTTTTTTTTTTTTTTGTGTGTTTGTTCGCGCTCTACAGGCCAAACGCCAAAACGGATTTTGATGAAAATTTATATGGACCTTCGTTTTCTCTGAACTTAGATCTGCCACGTTTTTGAAGCAAATCGGACGAGTAAATTTTAAGTTATTAAGTTTTTACGAAATTTTTCAGTTTTTCCAAAACACGTTTTCCACTCTAGAGGCCAAGGATCTCCATATAATTTGACGAAACTTTCTAGATATGTTGACCCTCGCAATTCAATGTTTGTGTATAAATTTCACTGTTGTATGTTTAGCACTTTTCTTGAAAATGGCACTTTTATGACGATTTTTTGCGATTTTTTAGCGTTTTTTCAGTTTTTTGCAACTTAAGCAACTTTATCTTCAACCGATGTTCACAAAATTTGCTGTGTGCATTACAAATCGTAAAAAGAAGATACTGTATCAATTTGAACCAAATCAATTGAATAGTTTTTCTTTAAATCGATTTTTACGTTTTGAAATATTCAAATGTCATTGAGAAAACTGCTAAATTAACGTCGAACATTTTAAATTGATCATAAAAGCCTCTAGGCTATGCGTACACGCAATATAATTGCGTTGTGGGTGAGCGTAAATATTACGCTCATCCACAACACGATTATATGAGTGTTCGCATAGCCTAGTAGTATGACTTACTACAATAACGGCGAAATATCTGTTGTGAGGAAACATGCAACTACACATTCATTGCAAAGTATTACGCAATAGCCAAAATATGGTGCCTACATAAATAAATGACAAACCAAACTTTTTAACAAGAATTCTCTTTGAGACGAGTGCTGAGATTACAAATTAAGCTTCAGCTACAGATTATTCAACTGGAATTGTTCTGTTCGATTTAAAAACAATAAACACTTTTATTTAGAATCATATTGGGAATACAACGGCTAATCATGTTTATCTAAATTACACCAACTCGCCCCCCTCCCTCCCCCTACCCACTCTTTCTTTCTGACACAAGTACCAACCTACCAGCCAAGATGAAGTATTGCCTTGGGCATGTTGCGCAACCAATCCTGCCCGGAGTCGTGAGTACCTCCAAATGAAGGCATCGTGGCTCCTTCCAGGATAGTTGGCCACAATGTTTAATACCTTCGTGTCCGAGTCACACACCTGTCAAAGAGTACATTACCAACTAATTTCACTTAGCTGGTAATACAATTGACAACATTAAAAATGATCAGCGCCATCTGACGGCGGTCAGCTTTGCATGCTGGGTATTCCGTGTGTACTTTTTGCGGGAGTTCAAAATGGTCGCCGAGTTCTGTGTGTAAGGTGTATTACTTCGTGCCCGTGTCTACTGTCTAATAAGGTAAGCCTCTACTTTATCTATAATCACAAGAACTAATTTGTTTGAGTACGAATCACACCTTATGTTATTATCATCTACTATTTATATTTTATGATGCTACTCAAAGCACGTGTGCTAAAATCTGCTGTTTATCTCGTTTCAGGCTTCAATTTTCGCGACCTAACCTGGTGTTGTTTGTAGTTTGGCTGTGTGGTTTTACTATCAGGAATTCAGTGAAACATTTTTCTTAAAATTAGTATAAATGTTATCAGTTTCTAGATGCTAAATCCTTCCTATCAGATGCACAGAATTCCTGCAGTAGCATGTACAATACCTGGCGATAGGGTGATAGCATGTGATAGTTTGACGTCTTTGATATGATTATTTGAGCAAAGATGTTTTGGTTATCTGGTTTTACATGTTTACTAAAGCACCTTTCCTATTTCAGGCTGAGTAAGGTCTCCCTGGGGAACAATTTTTGGATGATTTTAAAGACGGCAACGAAAACGATGACTCACCGATTAAAAAATATTTATTTTAAAATAACAAAATATTTACATTATTTTTGTACCTTAAACAGATGTATGGTGTTTAAAATTAGGACTCTAACTCTACCCTGTTTAGCAAAGGAAAATTAATAAGTAAACAACAAATTTTTCAAATTGGTTCCAGTTTGTCTGCCATCGATATAGGGAATACATACTTCAAAATCCGAAACTCTCTACATGAATCCGGAGCTTGGCTATGTCTCTCGACAATTTTTACTTTAGGCTTTTCTTTCAAAAATTGGAGGAATGTTCAGCCCTACGCTGATCTTTCGCAAACTTCCTTCGATTAAAAATCTTTCTAGGCTCATATTTCTTTCTAATATAAATTTCAAAAAGATGTCCAGCCAGGTATTGTTTTCAAAACCTGTATAAAACATGATTTTAACGTCATATTCTAAAATGGATTCTGACAAAAAGCCTTTCTTTCCGGCTGCTGGTTTGCTGACTATGAATGATCGCATCTGCCTCCAATCTTTGACATTTCTTTTCGCTGGTTGTTAGCTGCTTTTTCAACATTTGAATTTGTAACTTGAGACTTTTTGTTTCTTCTTCTAAAGCCAAATTTGCACCGATAACATCATCCAACGTTGTCTTCATCCTGGGGAGAGTTTCTGACAGGTACAGAGCATCATTGTGACCTGAAACTGACAATACAATATTTGAAATCTACAAGCAGCAAATAAGCAAACTTACCAACCTGCATGCTAAACATTTTGTGATAAATAATTAAAACTATCATGAACTCGAGTCACATCCGTAGACCTAATGTATGGCAACTTACAAGTAATAGGCAACGATGATGCGAATGGTTCACGGATATCATCAGGCTGTTTATCAAGACATTCCGCATTCAATGAATTGCGGAATTGTGCCAACGGAACATGTTGAACGACAACATTGGTTCAATGTCCGTTGTAATGTGTGACGTGAAGTGAGGAGTTTCTTCATCAAACTGCATCGGATAAGTTTGGATTCAACGACGCCTCAGCTAAAAAATAAAAAAATAGGTTATTAGTTAAGTACCTGCTAAGCGAAGTTTGCAATCTGGTATAAAGCCATGAATTTGAGATAAATCACAAGCTCAATTGTATAGGTTACCTGCCAAGCTGTCACTGTAGGCCTAGAGCAAATCGTGAAGTATTTTGTCCCAAATGTTATTATGAGGAAACAAACTGGGCAACTTTTCTTCGTATTTCTTTCGACCACCGACGTTGAAATGTGCACCACATATGTTACGGTGTTTTGTTGGGTTCCATTTACTAAACTTTCCAGAAGATCCCACACGATTTACACGACTTATCCACTCCTTCCTTGTTCGCGGGTCGCTGGGAAATCCATGAAAAGATAATTCGCGGTTTTGTTTTGTATTATTTTTACATCCAGGAACGCAACACACAGTTCCGAAAGATGTCATCCCCGTCTTTTGACTGATTTCTCGTGAAAATATAATCCACAATAATGAAATAGCGCAATACAAATACCGCCTGTTTTAACACATAACCTTGGTTGCCATCGCTGTCAAACTCGGTCGTACACACGAAAGTCCCAGAATGCAATGCGCGCGCTCGCGCATGTGCAGAACATTTTTAATGTTGTCTATTGCTACCAAGGCTTTCAAAATTGCAGTAAAATTCAGTTGGGGGGGTTGGATTACCAGCTGCACATTCAGAGAATGCTCTCCAAAATGGTTCAAGTAAATGTGCTCGGGGTATAAATCATGCATTTTAGGAGGCGGCACAATGTACACGTGAGTACCATCAATGCATCCAATCACTCCCGGGAAATTGAACTTGTTTCTAAACCTTTCAGAAAAAAATGCACACTTTAGGAAACTCAATGGGTTGAGAGATAGAAAGGAAAGGTCATTAAAACGATGAGATATTCGACAAGATCAGAGAAGTTTGACAGTAAGATTGTTCAAATACCTACTTGGCCTTAACTGCTGCTTGCTGAAGTCTGGTGGAAGGGAAAACAACCCAACGGCCAAGCAAGTGTGTGGTCATGGCATGACTCACACGACGAATGCATCGGCTAGCAGAGGTCTGACTGACTTTCAGTCTCCTGTCATTTGCGACGGGCATCTGGTAGCTCCCAGAGGCAAAAACACGAATAGCAGTGAGCACCTACAGATAAATCAGAGTTTTTAATGCTCAAATCAATGCACCAGATCTTCAACTCAACAATACAGACAATGATACCTATTATAGGTACAATCTTTGAAGAATCACTGGCAAGGCGATCGACTGACATGAAACATTTATCAACTTATCTATTGATTACAACCATTATTTACAAACTTAATTCAATTATTTGCTGAGAAATATTTGAAAAAAAGGGTAGGATTAAGTTTAAATCTAGGTCTTTAGTACTTGCCTGTACTTCCACGGACAGCCCAGAAAGTCGTCTTTGTGCAGGGAGATGAGGCCTTAAATCTTCAACTATATAGCTCTTATTATTGCCTTCCGCAGCCTAAAAATGTATACAAACGATGCCTCGTCCATCGTGAAGGAGTCGATGCGAATCTTCTTCGAACAACGGCTCGTTCGGCCCTTTCTATAATCGCTACCAATTCGTACATCTGTTCGCCGTCCATTTTTAAATCTCAAACACGCATGTGAACTTTAAATCCCACAGAGCTTGAATAGTTGACAATTCTCACACGGCAAATCCGCGCACGGATTCATTTCGCTCGTGGTTTGAAATTCGAGACTTGCCAATCCCACAAAAAATGTGTGGAAACGGATATTTTCGTCACGGATTTATTTCGAGACTAGGCACCCTGCATCGAAAGTTGCCGCGCAATGAGTGCTCACCACCTCTCTTTGTCCTCACGAGCTCGCTGCTCCCCTCCAAACCCTCAAATCCCAGCCGCCAGGCCACAGGGCTAGTACAGAGAGAGAACGGGCAGCCCGCTGGCTTGTGGCGTTCTTTGGGTGTTGAAACGGCAAAGGTATAAAAGCGAGGTGCTGACAGGTATGCCGACATCTCAACTTGAGCCGTGCATCAGAATAATCTAACTGATTAGAGTATCGAGCCTTGTGAGTCCTTGCGAAGCCACCGAACGGTTTGGCATGTTGGAAACACCGGTTCGCGTGAGATCACCGAAGCTAAGCAACATCGCACTGAGCCAGGTGTTTGATGGGTGACCATCATGCACATTATCAGTTATGTTCGAGAGAGAGGTTGGAGGGCTAGAAGGTAGTACAACAACTTTACTCGCCTTGCTTATCAACCTCTCGGCAGCACGGATTAGTGGAGGAATCCTGTCGTTCGAGTTGTACCGTCCTTCGGAAGGGACGTAAAGCCGGTGGTCCCCTTGGTGCTTTTCGACAGGAGTAGGCTACGTGCCGGCACCGGGTTTCCCCTCCTCCCTTCTAGGCTAGGTTAGGTTCATCATCACCCTCATCATCACCATTTCATTCACCGACGCCATTAGACCAGTGCCAAAGGGCCAGTTGTCAAAACAGTGCGTCGTTAAGCACCAATAATCAATCAATCATCAATCCTTGCGAAGCCTGCTGAAAAGAGTCCCTGGCATTATGCTGTTTTTTCTGTGTGTTCGCTCTCTAAGGACCAAATGCCTCGCAATTTTGACGAAAATTTATCAGAACCTTTGGAATCTCTGAAATTAAATCTGCTACATTTTTAAAGCAAATTGGGCTCGTAGTTTTAGTGTGAATCAGTTGCGATTATAAGAATTGCAAGGCAAATTAATTTTAAGTTCTTATCGGCAGTCAGTTGCAAATGAAAATAAAACGAGCCAACCAGCGATACAATGGTTTCAAACTTTCAAGTTTCAAAAAGTCGGCACTCCTTGGGTTCATTGCGCTAACCCCGATCAACACGTCACTATTGTTAGTGAACCGCTTTAATAACTCGCTGATCACGTGACCGAGAACAGAATTAAAACGTTTATCCTAAAGTCATCATCACTTCTAGGTCTGACATTTTCGCTGGTCTGTAGCTCGGTGGCGAAGCTGGCAAATCTTTTCGGAAGCCTGCGCGTTCTTGTGTTACGATTCGCAGCAAGTTCAATTGAGTTTTCTTCGGCAAATGATTTTACTGCTGCCATTGTAAAATTGAACTTATCGGGTTCTAATCTTAGATTTGATCAGATTTGATGATATGATTTTATGATTTGATTTGAAAAATCTGACGATTTTCATGATTCATATTATTTAGGATAATACAAAACTTTATTTCTAATACAAAGATAAGTGATGAGTCAATTTATAAGTTATAAGTAATAAGTAATTTATACAGTCAAGTAAGTAATTGTGGAGGCACTCTACTATTTATAACACATTTTTACAAAGAAAATGGAAAATTATACTTTTTTTTACCTATTTGCAAAACTACTTAACCAACTCTAAACAAACTAATTTTGTAAAGTTTCTTAAATTTCTTTAAGGGCATCCTCAACCCGCTATCCAGCGTTTCCCTTCTTGCGTCGTTTAATGCTTCTTACTGCTATTGGGCAATCTGACTCCTAAGCTCCATTTGCATAATGAGCTCTTTAAAAGTAGCATTTAAAGTTTCCTGGTTTGAAGCCACACTTTGTGGCAGCCCTTTCCGGGTCTGCAACGTCCGGGGTCGCCTTCGTGGCTGCTGTTCTTCTTCTGCCTCCGTTCCATCTCCCGTTCGATGATGACTTCCACGACCGGCTCCTGGTGTGGTTCGAGAACGTCGACCACGTCGTCAAAGAAATACAACTCCTCCGTTTCTGTCTGAGGAAGACGTGGAGCAGTTGTTGCGGATGTCGAGGTTGAGGCTCCGCCTGGAGCGAGAAGGGCTGGAACAATAATATATGTTTCAAACAAGGAACTTTATTGCAAGAAGAACTATTGTTTTGTTCGGCAATATTCAGTCTTTTTATGACCATTTCTTGTATTTTCATGTGAAATTATTTTCCTTCGAACAGATTATGAATCCTGACAACATTGAGAAAGGCAGGCAATACATTCAGTGTTAAAAGATGTAATGGCAATGTGCGTGTGGAATGCTAACTAACCAGCGAGCGTATCGATTCCTCCAACGGCACGGAGAGACGCGCTTTCGGTCTGAGCCCCGGCCCCTTCTCCGTCGCGGACAGATCGTTCAGCACCGCCTGACCCCCGCATGTCCTCGACATCCCTCGCTTATTTTAAAACACCTTCTTCTTGTGAGGAGATCTGTGTCCGAGCGATGTCTTCGACAGGCACAGCTGCAGCAACAGCTTTAACACGAAATAACGCATCGGCAACAATATTCTCTTTGCCGGGAAAATGGCGTTTATCCGTGTGGTACGAAACTATCGACGCGAGCACTTGTCCGACTTCTGCTTGAACGCGAATATCAGTGGCTTGTGGTCCGTGTACTCCGAGAACACCCTGGCTCCACCATGCGTCGAGTGCAACGGGTCGTTTCGTACACCGCGAGGAGTTCCCGGTCGAAGGCGCCGCGTTACGTTGCACACTTCCGGCAAACGCAGGCGAGGTGTTTTATGTCTGTCTCGATTATCTGGTCGGAAACAAGAAACAACAACAATCAACTCTCCACGGGCACTTGGCGTTCGTTGCTCTTGGAAACTCCCCACATTTCATTTTGAATCTTAAAATTCACTATTTGGTCTCCAAGTGTCCTGACCCTTGGTTCTCTGCCGAGGCAACCACAGTAATTGCATTTTGTTGGAAGGTGGCGTTGCCCGATGGGGACGTTGCTGGGGATTTGGCTGCGATGGAACCCACGGGTTTGGAACGGTCTAAAATATTTCATCGAAGCAATACATTTTTTTCATGACCAAACAGCTTTAAATCTATTCCTGGACATTTCTCCCGATGGTTATTTCCTCATTTCCAATAACAACCATTTTCACAGCCTTTTTAAACCGGTGCTGGTTGGATTTTCCATCTTACTAGTTTGGGCAATTTGTGTTGCATCGTGTGTTTGCACCGCTCGTCCCGGAACCGCCTTACGGCATTACGTCAGGGACGGGGTGGCCCATTCCGGCGACCTGCAAGCAGCTATTTTCTGTGTCCTCTCAAGCGCCTTCTTCTCACCCTCCTCATGAGGATCCCAGCCTGCTCCATCATACTCTAGCAAGGGCCTTTCATTGTTTTGTAGGTCTGGTTCTTGGTTTCCATGTTTGCTCCGTGCAGGCTCCTCATGGCAAGGTGTGTATGTAATTCCCTTCGCAGCGACTCTGCCCACTTGATCCCTCCATTCCAGTTTACTATCAAGCCATACCCCTAGATATTTATAACCCTCGCTGGATGTAAGGCTTAAGGCTGGATGTAAGGATGTAAGTTGCTTATTTCGTACCTAAGGCTTCGCGTAACGCTCAATCTAATCGCGTTGTAGATGAGCGTACTTATTACGGGCTTGAAGAAAAGATTTAAGACCAAAAATAAAATAAAGATTAACTGTACCAAACCCTTTTTCCAATTGAATATTAATTTCGTATATAATTTGAATGATAAGTTTCTCTAAATATTAAAAAAAAAACACAAACATTAGTTGATAAGATAGTTGAGTGATATGAAGGTCATTTTAAGTTTCTACACAAAATAAAATGAATGAAATATTTGGATGGAACAATAAGCACTGCATATTACTAGAAACGAAATGTCCAATCCAAAATCTGTTTCCGTCCCAGGATCACACTAATCACACTGGAATCACACTAATAATAAAATGAAAGCGAGGTGCTGACAATGTGCCGCCAGTGTTGAGGCAGCAGGCGATCAGGGAAGGTCTTCGCGCCATTTATAGCTATTCGAGCTATTCAGTCATTTATTTAATTTATATTTTATTTTCTCCTTCCTATTTGTACTGTGATAATCTTCTGGATACGCTCGTAAGATGGTTCCTATTTTATTTTCTTTTTCTATATTTCTGTTCGATTATTTGAGTATTTCTTTGCTTTCTTCATTGCTCCCGGTGCCACGATGCAGAACGGCCACTTTTAATTACTTGATTGCTAGATTTTCATTCAACAGGCTTTTCAAATGGAATCAACCCCAACAGTGCGCATTTTCTACGTCCCCTTCACCATATCATTTGAAACGAGGTGAAAAAATTACCAAAAGCCCAGCAGACCGTGTTGGCCACTTGACCACGTGGTTTCAAATTCAAAGTTTAATATCTTCGGTCACCCGACGAGGATAACGTTACTGGTTTCTCTCTTCGACTGAACGCATATTTCTGATTGTATGTTTTGCTTCTTAAAATATAACTGGCTTTTCTGTAAGAAGCAAACAGCCATGTTATCTCGCGCATTGTTAGAAAAAAAAGGTTAAACCCAAATGGAGTTTCACAGATAAAATTGCCTGACGTACAGCCGTCGCCGGAGGTGATGGTTAACGATCGTATCCATGCGTCACTTCAGCATGCTTCGGCTAAAAAGAATTGCAGGACTCCTGCCACGGACACCCCTCCAAACCCTCAAATCCCAGCCGCCAGGACACAGGGCTAGTACAGAGAAAGAACTGGCAGCCCGCTGGGTTGTGGCGGTCAGTGGGTGTTGAAACGGCAAGGGTATAAAAGCGAGGTGCTGACAGGTGTGCCGTCAGTCTTGAGGCAGCAGTCGACCAGGGAAGGTCTTCGAGATCTGCACACTCACTCATTTTACTTTCTTCCATGTTTATCAACCGTTTCTGTTGACTCCTTCCTATTTGTGCAGTGATGATCTTCTGGGTACGCTTGCAAGATTCTTGTATCAAGACCTTTCGGTATCTTCCTATGTTTCTATTTGAATTTTTTCTTTATTTCTGTTGGATTATTTTTGTAATGATTATGGGATCCCCTGGCGTCAGGGGTCGCTTTTGGAATTCATACGCAGAATTGAAAATGAAAGAGCAATGGAGAAATTATTTTGGGAACTCTCGAATGATTTTAAATTATAGACAAATCCAATTTGAACAATCAATATCTGTATTTCCCGATATTTTGGTGCCGCGTTGATGGCGACACACCAGCTACCAGTTGCCTCCCGGCGGAAGAATTACCGTCGTCGGTCATCAAGTCATCCTCTGAAGCAACAAAAAATTAAAGTAAAAGAAATTAATTGACAAAATAATGAAAACATTTATAATAAATTAATTTTAAATCATCAATATTATTATTAAAAATAAATAAAATGAAATACACGCCATTTAACGTAATTTTTTTGAGGATCTCCTCAAATCTGTAAAAAAATGATCTTTCATCATAAAATGTATTTTATAAACTAAAAGAAAAACAGTTTTTGTTCATGAGCAATAGTGAGAAAAAAATTGACAAAAATGTCTCAACTATGACTCAGTGGTCAAAACTCAACCCAGCAGTGTGTGAAGGGATACTTCAAAATACGCTCTCCCAGAGTCAATTTATGAAAATTAAAATAAACAATCCAAACACACAAGATGACGAACAAATTATTCGGCGTGCAGAACTGGATTAAAGACGCCACGGCGCTCCTGGAGCCTGTAGCTGGAAAACTCCAGCATCGTCACTTCGCCTCTTGCCGATACTAGCATCTGAACACTTTCCTAACGCCCCAGGGGTTAAGGGTTTCGCCCTTTGGGCGTAGGGTTTGCCTTGTGGGCTTGGGGTTACCGATTGTTACCGGCCCGGTGATATCCGAATGTAAGCCTCTGGTTGGCTGGCCGCCTCCCGAGCCAGATCGCCACCAGGCTCACGACGAAGCCGGCAAACTCCCGGCCACCG
This sequence comes from Nemurella pictetii, assembly GCA_921293315.2. Classification (NCBI taxonomy): domain Eukaryota; kingdom Metazoa; phylum Arthropoda; class Insecta; order Plecoptera; family Nemouridae; genus Nemurella; species Nemurella pictetii. The sequence continues at coordinate 452,536 of CAKLCZ020000001.1, forward strand.
CCCCGCCGATCAGCTCAACGATCATGAACAACAAGCAGAGCGCCATCGCGCCGGCCAGCTTCTGTACCGCAGGCGACGACCTCGACATCGGTATCGACGAGTGGCAGTGATCCAAGTCTTCATCGTGAAGTTGGTTGCCGGCCTGCTTCTGTACCGCAGGCGACGACCTCGACATCGGTATCGACGAGTGGCAGTGATCCAAGTCTTCATCGTGAAGTTGGTTGCCGGCCAGCTTCTGTACCGCAGGCGACGACCTCGACATCGGTATCGACGAGTGGCAATGATCCATGTCTTCATCGTGAAGTTGGTTGCCGGCCTGCTTCTGTACCGCAGGCGACGACCTCGACATCGGTATCGACGAGTGGCAGTGATCCAAGTCTTCATCGTGAAGTTGGTTGCCGGCCTGCTTCTGTACCGCAGGCGACGACCTCGACATCGGTATCGACGAGTGGCAGTGATCCAAGTCTTCATCGTGAGGTTGGTTGCCGGCCTGCTTCTGTACCGCAGGCGACGACCTCGACATCGGTATCGACGAGTGGCAGTGATCCAAGTCTTCATCGTGAAGTTGGTTGCCGGCCAGCTTCTGTACCGCAGGCGACGACCTCGACATCGGTATCGACGAGTGGCAGTGATCCAAGTCTTCATCGTGAAGTTGGTTGCCGGCCTGCTTCTGTACCGCAGGCGACGACCTCGACATCGGTATCGACGAGTGGCAGTGATCCAAGTCTTCATCGTGAGGTTGGTTGCCGGCCAGCTTCTGTACCGCAGGCGACGACCTCGACATCGGTATCGACGAGTGGCAGTGATCCAAGTCTTCATCGTGAAGTTGGTTGCCGGCCAGCTTCTGTACCGCAGGCGACGACCTCGACATCGGTATCGACGAGTGGCAGTGATCCAAGTCTTCATCGTGAAGTTGGTTGCCGGCCAGCTTCTGTACCGCAGGCGACGACCTCGGCATCGGTATCGACGAGTGGCATGATCAAGGTTTTCATCGTGAGGTTGGTTGCCGGCCTGCTGGGTCCGCCTCGTCATTAAGGCGGATGCCGCGGGAAATGCCCGACTTGAAAGATTTGCGATCATCTCTCTTTTTTTTTAGAAAAGAGCCATACAAAACAACTTTTATGAATCCTAACATAACTGTCTATTATAACGTGAATCGTTAGTAGCTAGTGGATCACTAGTGGATCACTGGATGTTTCGCGACAACCTTAAAATATAATTTTACTTTTGAACTCTCCACACATGATCGTATTCAAATGCTAATTGAACACTAATCGCGTACGGAAATCATTTTAACAGTCTTGCCTTTGCCTGTGTAGTTAACTCGTACCATTACGAGTCGCTTTTTCACCTTCTCTCCCGAGAGAGCCCTTTCCTCACCCAGCGAAGCAGGAATCTTGTGTGGCCGCATAGCTCAGTGGTCAGAGCAACCGCCCGGCAAGCGGAATGTCCCGGGTTCCTATCCCGGTTCGGACGCACATTTTTCCTGCTCGGCTATCCCATTATCAAATGCCTTCTGGTGTGGGCTTCCACCAAAAATCACTGATTTCTCAGCTATCCCATCAGTCTTGACTAAGAAAAAATAAAAAAATTTAACCCAAAAATGTGTGCCCTTTTCCCCCGAAAAATCTAACCTCACGAACCGAGAACTTCACGCGAAGAATTCCACCAATCAAATTCGTGGTTAATTTTTACGTGGAATCGCCGCAGGGGTTTGACTAGCACATCGCAGACCAGAGTCCGTTCTTTATTTTCTCCGCTGTAAATATATTTCACGCAGATGCTGACCGAGGTTGGATCACGACAAAAGTGGCTTCAACAAGTTTACCTTGAACGTCCCGTCCAGATGGATCTCCGTGTCTCTCTGGAGACGAGCCACCCTGGACAGGGAGGCGATTACAGCGGTGGTGCCTTCCGCTTCCTGGCCTTCCAGTATGGTGCGGAAGAAAGCCTCCCGCTCCACTGGAAGCCCATTCACGGCCACACGGATTTACTCAAACAATTACTCAATTCATGATTATTAGAAACGAAATATCAATTCCATAATTTGCATCCGTAATTTGTCCCGGTACGGATGCAAATTTTGGAATTGATATTTCGTTTCTTATAATCATCATCTACCGTCCATGCAACGAGTATTTGCATTTAGGATTAAATTCACACTACTCAATTCATGATTTTTTAGTTCACATCAAATGTACAGCTTTTCTCTTTGACAGGAAAAACAATACTAAACGCAGCAATTAATTTCTTCCCGTCTTCCAAAAAACCACTGTCCCCACGAGCAACCCTCATTGGGAAGAAAGGTAGATTTCGATTTATCAATTAAATCAATTATGTTATCGCTTTTAAGCCTTCGGTGCTCATTTCCTCCATTTGGAACAATTTTTTAAATAATTTTGCAATCATCATTTCATAGAAATGGCATCCCATTGTTTTTCCAAGAAACCTGCCTTGCAAAAGCCCAACGCAAATGACCCACTCTCCTTCTTCCCTTTGTTCCACATCCCTCCCTGTGACTTTACTACAGGTGCAAGCAACCGAGCCCGACGCAGACCAGTCCTCAACGGCAAGGACACCGTGTCCTCCATGAGCACATCCTGATTTGCCAAGCTGCAAATGCGTTATGTTGTTACCAAACACGAAAACAATTAAGTGCGGCTCCAAGCTAGACATGAGATGGATCTCACATGGAAACAAGCTGATCGGCACTTAAAAGTTATTGAAATAAGTTAAAAAATACTAAAATAAAAATAATAAGATGCCATGATATAAAATAAGATATCTAAAAAATGAATATATTTTATTATGCAAGTGGTTGCAAGATTAAGTCCTGTGCCATGCTTGGTAGTCTGTATCAATCTCTGTGTGCCACTCGTTGATTTACAAAAGGTTTCGAAAGTAGTCCAACAGTGCTCCTTGCACAGCACCAACTTTCTGGACAACCTGGACTCGTGGAATTTGGTCTCTACCAATGTCGAGCGGAGGAAGGTCGGGGTCAAGAGGGGGCTCGGCTTCATCCATGTCTATGGCAAAGTTGTGGAGCACAGCACAGGCAACAATAACTTCCTGAACGGTTGTCAGAGCAAGCCTCAGCCCCAGGGAGAGTACAGGGAAGCGGCGCTTCCACGTTCCATACTGCCTCTCCACGGTGCTCCTGGTTCTTATTTGGGCCTCGTTAAAAAGGTGTTCTTCTGGGAGCACAGGATGGCGAATGGGCGTCACCAGATATGGCTTGGATGTCAAGCCCAAGTCTCCAAGTATTAGGCTATCGCCAAACTCTCCACTCTCCAACCGAGCTCTGATAGCAGAGTTGTTGAAAATGTGTTGGTCATGCGCAGCGCCGTTCCATCTTGCTACCACATCCATGATCTTCATGTTGTGGTCGCAAATGGTTTGGACATTGAAAGAAAAGAAGTTTATCCTGTTTCTGGAGTCTTGTGCATTATTACCACCCATTAGAAAAATGAGGAGAAAGGTAAATAAGAACTGGGACAGTCAGTTACCAGGATCAAACCTGGGAGGCAGCTATTCGCTCCTCGTCTGATGTGCTTGACGGGTTTGCCTCAGGTTCACTTTGACAATGAACGATAGAACTTGTTCACTTAAATTTCAAATGTGATACCTAAATTTCTTAAGTTTTCAAGATTAGGAACCAACGTATAATACAAGCTCGTGGATCTTTATGAGTGGAAAATTATGATTTTTAAGGCAGGCAGGCCGTAGCATTAGGTCCTGTTTCCCCGAAGCGATGCCGTTGCACTTGCAGAAGGCACACACCTGGAGACTGAATTTTTATGTGAGAACAATCTTGGGAAACGGTTAATGCGATTAAAAGTCCTTGGATGTTTTTTTATTTATTTTTCGGTGTACGTTTTAGGAAACCCTACGAATTGACAACGAAATGGGCTTTTTCAGGCGTAACATTTTTCACGGTGCGGGATGCAGTGCTCTTATGTACCCCCGAAAAGTCACCAGCTGCCTTTAGCATGCTGCCCAGTGCTAAAAATCGTAGCGTCACGAGTAGCTGGTTGATTTGCGAGAGCGAATGGTTCCTGGAATAAATCATGCACTGCACAGGCTGCAATCACAGCACTGTAGACTGTTGGAAATTCAACACATATATAATTTACCTGTCTTTCGTATTCCAGGTCATTTTCAACCAGCTCCAACACTCGTCAAACTGACCGTTTAGCTAGACCTCATGAAAAAACTCTTCCTCGTTCCATGGATTAAAATTATCGGGTCTCACTCTGAAATTTCTTGCAAGCCTTCCTCTTGCAGCAATAAACATCATCTCGTCATCGTGTGGCGATCTACATATATATATATATATGACTTGAACTTACTACAGTCGACTGCAAAAGACTTAGGTTTTATGATGAGACACAACTTATTTATCCATTCCTATTTGTTTACAAGGTACGCGGCTTTTCCTGACTCATATGTCTCCGCCTATTCATAACTCAATCCCTCCCTGTATGTTATCCCTTTGATTGCCTGCTATGCAATGTTCTTTCTGTAGAAATGCTCGACTTATATAGTCGGTCAGAGCCACATGGTGATTCACTGCCATGTGGCTGCAAGACATGGGATGAGACAGTATTCAGATGTTGTTTATGGCAGCTAGCAGTTGCCATGGTAGCAACATCTGGCTCCTTTGCCTTGCAGTATCTCCCCCTTTAAAAAAATAGACAGTAATTTTTCCATTTATGACAACAACTTTGAGATAATATAATGGTCTTCTTTTGATAGTGATGTTGATCTTGCGCCGTGTAGCCGATCCCAATTTTTCCCGGTCCATGACATCCAGTTGTCCCGGTCCATGACATCCAGTTGTCCCGGTCCATGGCATCCAGTTGTCCCGGTCCATGGCATCCAGTTGTCCCGGTCCATGACATCCAGTTGTCCCGGTCCATGGCATCCAGTTGTTCGGTTCTCCCCGTAGCGATCAATTTTTCCCGGTCCATGGCATCCAGTTGTTCGGTTCTCCCCGTAGCGATCAATTTTTCCCGGTCCATGGCATCCAGTTGTTCGGTTCTCCCCGTAGCGATCAATTTTTCCCGGTCCATGGCATCCAGTTGTTCGGTTCTCCCCGTAGCGATCAATTTTTCCCGGTCCATGGCATCCAGTTGTTCGGTTCTCCCCGTAGCGATCAATTTTTCCCGGTCCATGGCATCCAGTTGTTCGGTTCTCCCCGTAGCGATCAATTTTTCCCGGTCCATGGCATCCAGTTGTTCGGTTCTCCCCGTAGCGATCAATTTTTCCCGGTCCATGGCATCCAGTTGTTCGGTTCTCCCCGTAGCGATCAATTTTTCCCGGTCCATGGCATCCAGTTGTTCGGTTCTCCCCGTAGCGATCAATTTTTCCCGGTCCATGGCATCCAGTTGTTCGGTTCTCCCCGTAGCGATCAATTTTTCCCGGTCCATGGCATCCAGTTGTTCGGTTCTCCCCGTAGCGATGATCGGCTCGCCCATCGACACAGGGCTAGAATTTTGAAAAGGTTTTATTTTTTTATTTTTTATTTTTATTAAAGAAACGCAGATACATATCTGGCCACACAATGTGTGAGTATGGGAACTAAAATAACATGTTGGTGAGTAATATGGTAAAATTACAATCATATGTATAAGTGTTAATTTTTTTTTCTAATTTATTTGAAAAACTCATCAAGGGTATAGAAAGGGTTTTGTATGAGAAAAGATATAAGATTTGTAGTAAAAGTGGAGAGTTCCTCGACACTGGTGATAGTTGATGGGAGGGTATTATAAATTTTTGTACAAAGATGAATGGGGCTATTAGTAAATAAAGAATGCTTGTGATTGGTGGTGTGAATAAGGTTTTTGTTTCTAGTGGAATGATTATGAATATCTGAATTTTGTGTGAAAAGGTGTGGATGGGAACGGACTTAAGTGCTTTCTATTTTGATTAGTGTGCAAGTAAGGGTCAGGATGTTTTGTTTTATAAAATGAGTCTTACAAGATTTTCTTCTAGGAATACCTGAAATAATCCGGACTGCTTGTTTTTGGATTTAAAAAATTCTTTTTGCTTGCGGGGAAGTAGCCCAGAAGAGAATACCATATGATGGATGGGAGTGGATGTATGAATGATAAACTAGTTTTAATGTGTGATGGTTTACAATTGGTTTAAGTCTGCGTAGAAGAAAGTTGATGCTTTTTATTTTGTTTAGTGTTAGTTTTATGTGAAGGGAAAAGTCAAGATTTGGTGTGAGACGGATTCCAATGAATTTTGAAGTGGGTGTATCATGAATAATTTTATTGTTTACTCTTATCAGAGGCAGTGAAGAGGGAATATTAAATTTAGTATGGAAGTTAATGTACAGAGATTTTGAATGTTGAAGGGCTAGTTTGTTGTCGAGGCAATATGAGAAATGATAGATGATTGCTCGTCAGCTATTTGAGAAAGTGAATTTATAGTTGTGTTTTTTGGTGCAGTTATAAATTACCAGTGTCGTCTGCAAATAGAAATAGTTCTCCGGTAGTTATTAAATTCCGTAGATAATTTACATAAAGTAGGAACAGGAGGGGCGATACAACAGAGCCTTGAGGTACGCCTTGCTTCATATTTAGGGGAGACGAATATGTTGTATTGTTTTGGGGAAGGATTTTACTTCTACTATTTGAGTTCGGTTAGAAAGAAATGATTTGAACCAAATATTTGAACATCCTTGACTGCCCAAGTCATTGAGTTTAGTAAGTAGAAGGTCATGGTTAATTGTATCAAAAGCTTTACTGAGGTCATAAAAAAGTCCTAGTGCATGGTTTCCCTTGTCAAGTGCACTATAGGCCCTGGCCAGGCTTGTACGCTGAGGCTCGGCCCAGGATACTTTGCAGTGTCTGTCCCATGCCTATAGCGAATTTAGAAAATTAAATATAGCAGTGGTTGTTGATTTTTGTTTTTGAAATCCATGTTGACAGTCAGTAATGATGGCATGAGTAGTCAAATAGTTAGTTAGGCGAGAGTGCATGATTTTTTCAATAGCTTAGAAATGACGAGAGTAGTGAGGTTGGTCGATAGTTTGTTTTGTTTGATTTGTCTCCTTTTTATCGGCTGATCGGCTAAATAGGCGATTTCCTTAGGATTCGTTGGATGGAGTAAGAAGGGGGGAAGGAGTTGACGACACGATGCACAACTAAAAACATCTTGTGTATCTTGAGTTCATGTGTTTGGAATCTTGATTTGTAAATTTGACAAATTATGCGAATGGTATCGGTGATGAAAGTGGTGACGATAAGGTTGGGAGTTCGTAGAAACTACTAATTGTTTCTAGATCTCTTCCGTTCCTCCTTTGAGACTTCCATATTTCTCCACCGAATTCCTTCCTCCGTTCGCCAAATATAATTTTCTTTAACAGCTACTAATTCCAACTCTAACAACGTCCTCCATGATGACACTTTTGTTCAGTGTTGCCAGAAGCGATTTGTGAAACGTACTGCTATCGAGCAAAAATAGTACTAAACTAGGGGCTCTGCCCCTGCGGCCTCCGGCCGCCAACCCCCCCGGCGTGCTTTGGGGCTTCGCCCCAAAGCACCATCTGCACGGGGCCCCCTTGCAGGGGGCTTCGCCCCCTGTATGTTTTATTTGTTTCTTGTGTTGATTTGTATTTCGGCACTTGTTATTTGACCCTTCTGCCACGCTTACCTAACACTTCGTATTTATCTACATAATCACTGCTCAAATGCGAAGGGATTGTAGGGATTATGCAGCAGAGGCAGCGTTTGCAGCGAACCTTCCTTTCTCCCCCCCCACCACCTCTACTAATCCTTCCTTTCCTGACCCACCCCAACTTCCCAACCTTCCTCTGCGTAGTACGACAGTGTTGATATGCGCAATTCGTACGATGGTCTGTACCTTGTGCACTTGTGCCTTGTGCCTGGACCCCCTTCCCACCTCCTGGCTGCATGACAGACTTCCTTCCCTTTCTCTGTCCCTGCTTGTGTTGTCCACCAATATCCGGATATAAGGCCTGGTAAATCGACACGGTCTTCTCCACGATCTTCCTTCAAGTGCAAACGCGACGGTGTTGACATGCACAATCGTACGATGGTCTGTACCTTGTGCACTTTGCGCTTTGCCAGGAGCCCTTCCCCGCTCCCGGCTGCATGTCGGGAGCAACACCCAGCACCCACCCCCCGAACTTCAGGACGCCACACCCAGCATCCAGCACCCAGCACCCGGCACCCAGCATCCAGCACCCAGCATCCAGCACCCAGCACCCGGCACCCAGCACCCAGCACCCAACACTCAGCCCCCGGAACCCAACATCCAGCACCCAGGACCCGGCACCCAGCATCCAGCACCTAGCACCCGGCACCAGGCACCCAGCACCCGGCACCCAACACCCAGCATCCAGCACCCAGCACCCGGCACCCAGCACCCAGCACCCAACAACCAGCACCCAACACCTAGCCCCCGGAACCCAACATCCAGCACCCAGGACCCGGCACCCAGCTCCCGGCACCCAGCACTCAACAACCAGCACTCAACACCCGGCACCCAACACCCAGCACTCTACACCCGGCACCCGGCACCCAGCATCCGGCACCCAGCACTCAACACCCAACACTCAACACCCGGCAACCGGCACCCAGCATCCGGCACCCAGCACTCAACACCCAGCACACGGCACCCAGCACCCAGCACCCAACACCCAGCACCCAGCACCCAACACCCGGCACCCAGCACCCAGCACCCAGCACCCAGCACTCAACACCAAGCACCCGGCACCCAGGACCTGGCACCCAGCACCCAACACCCAGCCCCCGGAACCCAGCATCCAGCACCCAGGACCCGGCACCCAGCACCTAGCACCCGGCACCCAGGACCCAGCACCAAGCACCCGGCACCCAGCACCCAGCACCTAGCAACCGGCACCCAGCACTCAACACCCAGCACCTGGCACCCAGCACCCGGCACCCGGAACCCAGCATCCAGCACCAGGCACCCAGCACCCAGCACCCAAAACCCAGCACCTAGCACCCGGCATCCGGCACCCAGCACCCAGTATCCAGCACCCAACACCCAGTACCCGGCACCTAGCACCCAGAACCCGGCACCCAGCCCCCGGCACCCAGCACCCAGCACCTAGCAACCGGCACCCAGCACCCAGCACTCAACACCCAGCACCTGGCACCCGGCACCCAGCCTCCAGCACCCGGCACCCAGCATCCAGCACCCAGCACCCAGCACTCAACACCCAGCACCCGGCACCCAGCACCCAACACCCAGCACCCAACACCCAGCCCTCAACACCCAGCACCCAGCACCCGGCACCCAGCAATCCACACCCAGCACAAAGCACCCGGCACCCAGCACGCAGAACCCGGCACTCAGCCCCCGGCACCCAGCACCCAACACCCAACACCCTGCACCAAACACCTAGCACCCAGCACGCGACCCCAACGACCCGGCACCCAGCACCAAACACCCAGCACCAAGCACCCAGCACCTAGCACCCAGCACCCGGAACCCGGCACCCAGCATCCAGCACCCAACACCCTGCACCCGACCCCCATCCCCTGGCAACCGGCACCCAGCACTCAAAACCCAGCACACGGCACCAGGCACCCAGCACCCAGCACCCAACGCCCAACACCCAACACCCAGCCCTCAACACCCGGCACCCTGCACCCGACCCCCAGCACCTGGCAACCGGCACCCAGCACTCAACACCTTGCACCCAGCACCTAGCATCCAGCACCCGGCATCCGGCGCCCAGTACCCAGTTTCCAGCACCCAACACCCAGTACCCGGCAACCAGAACCCGGCACCCGGCACACAGCACCCAGCACCCAGCACCCGGCACCCAGCATCCAGCACCCGGCATCCAGCACCCAGCATCCAGCACCCAACACCCAGCACCCAATACCCAGCACCTAGCACCCAGCACCCGGCATCCGGCACCCAGAACCCAGTATCTAGCACCCAGCATCCAGCACCCAACACCCAGCACCCAATACCCAGCACCTAGCACCCGGCACCCGGCACCCAGCACTCAGAACCCGGCACCCGGCACCCAGCACTAAACACCCAGCATCCAGCACCCGGCACCCAGCACTCAGAACCCGGCACCCGGCACCCAGCATCCAGCACCCGGCACCCAGCACCCGGCACCCAGCATCCAGCTCCAGGCACCCAGCATCAAACACCCAGGACCCGGCTAACCGGCACCCAGCACCTGGCACCCAGCATCCAGCACCCAGCACCCGGCACCCAGCATCCAGCACCCAGGACCCGGCTAACCGGCATCCAGCACCCGGCACCCGGCACCCAGCACCTGGCACCCAGCATCCAGCACCCAGGACCCGGCACCCAGCACCTGGCACCCAGCATCCTGCACCCAGGACCCGGCACCCAGCACCCGGCACCCAGCACCCAGCACCCGGCACCCAGCATCCAGCACCCGGCACCCAGCATTCAACACCAAACGCCCAGCACCCGGCACCCAGCATCCTGCAGCACCCAGCACCCGGCACACGGCACCCAGCATCCAGCACCCAGCACCCGGCACCCAGCATCCAGCATCCAGGACCCTGTACCCGGCATCCAACACCCGGCACCCGGCACCCAGCACCCGGCACTTAGCATCCAGCACCCAGGACCCGGCACCCAGGACCCGGCACCCAGCATCCTGCACCCGGCACCCAGCATTCAACAACCAACGCCCAGCACCCGGCACCCAGCATCCAGCACCCATCACCCGGCACCCGATCCCCAGCATCCAGCCTCCAGCACCCGGGACCCAGCAACTGACCCCCAGGACCCGTGCCCTGTCGGCCGCTGCCTTCGTCCTTTCTTCGTTGCTCGTCGGCGTTAGTTTGGCCTGGGTCAGGCGAGCACGTTTTTTTGGCGGCATCTGCAGTAGTTGTATGATGTGTTTCCAGTATTTCAGAACAGCTATATACTTTCTGAAGAGCAAAACTCGATTTCAAACACTATATATTCTATATATATACACTATATATGGCATGAATTTGTCGGTGGCAAATTATTTTGAAACCTGATACTTGAAGCTAAAATAAATGACTTTTTGAATTTAATATTTTCGTAACCATGGATACAATTTTCGTCAAGCCAGAGGCGATGAATTGGTTCGAATTTTGTCTCGCCGCTGGACGAATTTCGGCCGCGTGAACCCAAATCAAGCCCTTTCGAGCCCTATCAGATCCCTATCATGCCGCGCTCAAATCACTGCCTAAATATTGCAGCGCGCAAGTCCCCGGTGGCACGAACACAACGCAACTTTCCCCGTGCGTTTTCATCGCGTTTTCGCAATTTCGCTGGCGATTTACGCGGAGCCAAATTTAAGGATTTTAAAGAAGGTTGACTAGGGGCTCTGCCCCTGCGGCCTCCGGCCGCCGACCCCCCCGGCGTGCTTTGGGGCTTCGCCCCAAAGCACCATCTGCACGGAGCCCTCTTGCAGGGGGCTTCGCCCCCTGTAGGTATTATTTGTTTCTTGTGTTGATTTGTTTTTCGGTAATTGTTATTTGACCCTTCTGCCACGCTTACCTGACACATCGTATTTATCTACATATTCACTGCTCAAATGCGACATTATGGGTACTCCTAATGCTGGCTATAATATTCGTGACTCGGGTCCACAGACGTCCACCATCAATTGTTGCTCCAAGAAAAGAGAGTTTTCATGTGTTGCCGCACGTGCTGCTTCTAAGTGTTCCTTTACTGACCCAACCCAACCTCCAAACCCAACCGTGTTGTATGTTTCCTGATGCCTTTCCTGCCTTTCGTGCGTATTTTTTTGCCGAAGTAAATTCCCCCCCCCCCCCCTCCCTCCCCCCCAAAAAAACTAATCCTACCTTTCCTTACCCGACCCAACTTCCCAACCTTCCTCTGCGTAGTACAACATTGTTGATATGCACAATCGTACGATGGTCTGTACCTTGTGCACTTGTGCCTTGTGCCTGGACCCCCTCCCATCTCCTGGCTGCATGACAGACTTCCTTCCCTCAAGTTCACGTTCCTCCGATGCTCAACTCTTTGTAGAGAAGGCATGTCCTGGTTGTTCTTCGTTTTGTCATTTTTGGTTTATTCGGTTGTTCCTGTGTGTAGTTCGGGCCAGGCGTTGTGGCGAACGATGTTTTGCGGCCAGATCAGACCGGACACAGCGTAGCGTCGTCGTTCTCGGGTTACCGGACCCAGCACCCAGCACCCGGCACCCAGCACCCAGCACCCGGCACCCAGCACCCAGCACCCGGCACCCAGCACCCAGCACCCGGCACCCAGCACCTGGCACCCAGCACCCAGCACCTAGCACCCGGCACCCAGCACCCAGCACTTAACATCCAGCACCCGGCACCCAGCACCCGGCACCCAGCACACGGCACCTAGCAACCAGCCCCCAGCACCCGGCACCCAGCACCCAGCACCTAGCTCTCAACACCCGGCACCCAGCACCCAGCACCCAGCACCCGGCACCCAGCACCCAGCACCCAGCACCAAGCACCCAGCACCCGGCACCAAGCACCCAGCACCCAGCACCCGGCACCTAGCACCCAGCACCCGGCACCCAGTACCCAGCACTCAACACCCAGCACCCAGCACCCAGCACCTAGCACCCGGCACCCAGCACCCAGCATCCATCACCAAGCACCCAGCATTCAACAGCCAGCATCCAACACCCAGCACCCAACACTCAGCACCCAGCACCCAGCACCCAACACCCAGCACTCAACACCCAGCACACGGCACCCGGCACCCAGCACCTAGCACCCGGCACCCAGCACCCAGCATCCAGCACCCAGCACCCAGCACTCAACACCCAGCACCCGGCACCAGGCACCCAGCACCCGGCACACAGCACCTAGCACCCGGCAACCGGCACCCAGCATCCAGCACTCAACACCCACCACCCAGCACCCGGCACCGAGCACCTTGTACCCGGCACCCGGCACCCAGCATCCAGCACCCAGCACCCGGCACCAAGCACCCGGCACCGAGCACCCAGCACCCGGCACCCAGCATCCAACACCCAACACCCAGCGTCCAGCACCCAGCATCGAGCACCCGGCACCCGGCACCAAGCACCCAGCAACCACCACCCACCACCCGACCCCCAGGACCCAGCACCGAGCAACCGGCAACCGGCACCCGGCACCAGGCACCAGGCACCAGGCACACAGCACCTAGCACCCGGCAACCGGCACCCAGGACCCAGCACTCAACACCCACCACCCAGCACCCGGCACCCAGCATCCAACACCCGGCACCCGGCACCAGGCACCCAGCACTCAGCACCCAGAACCCAACACCCAGCACCCAACACCCAGCACCCAACACCCAACACCCAGCACCCAGCACCCGGCACCCGGCACCCGGCACCCAGCACTCAACACCCAGCACCCAGCACCTAACACCCAGCACCCGGCACCCAGCACCCGGCACCCGGCACCCAGCATCCAGCACCCGGCACCCAGCACCCAGCACCAGACACCCAGCATCCAGCACCCGGCACCCAGCACCCAGGACCCGGCACCCAGCACCAACCACCCGGCACTTAGCACCCGACACCAGGCACCCAGCACTCAGCACCCAGAACCCAACACCCAGCACCCAGCACCCGGCACCCAGCACCCAGCACCCGGCACCCGGCACCCGGCACCCAGCACTCAACACCCAGCACCCAGCACCCAGCACCTAACACCCGGCTCCCAGCACCCAGCACCTAACACCCGGCTCCCAGCACCCAACACCCAACACCCGGCACCCGGCACCCGGCACCCAGCACTCAACACCCAGCACCCAGCACCTAACACCCAGCATCCGGCACCCAGCAACCGGCACCCAGCATCCAGCACCCAGCACCCAGGACCCGGCACCCAGCACCCGGCACCCAGCACCCGGCACCCGGCACCCAGCATCCAACACCCAGCACCCAGCACCAGACACCCAGACCCGAGCACCCGGCACCCAGCACCCAGGACCCGGCACCCAGCACCAACCACCCGGCACCCAGCACCCGGCACCAGGCACCCAGCACTCAGCACCCAGAACCCAACACCCAGCACCCAACACCCAGCACCCAACACCCAACACCCAGCACCCAGCACCCGGCACCCGGCACCCAGCACTCAACACCCAGCACCCAGCACCCAGCACTCAACACCCACCACCCAGCACCCGGCACCCAGCACCCGGCACCCGGCACCCAGCATCCAACACCCAGCACCCAGCACCCGGCACCAGGCACCCAGCACTCAGCACCCAGAACCCAACACCCAACACCCAACACCCAACACCCAGCACCTGGCACCCAGCACCCAACACCCAGCACCCAACACCCAACACCCAGCACCCAGCACCCGGCACCCGGCACCCAGCACGCAACACCCAGCACCCAGCACCCAGCACCTAACACCCAGCACCCGGCACCCAGCACCCGGCACCCAGCATCCAGCACCCGGCACCCAGCATCCAACACCCAGCACCCAGCACCAGACACCCGAAAGAACGAATTTCACTCCGTCGAAAGAACGAAAGCGAGGGCACGTTTTTTTTGCCCGCAACTTCTGCAGTTGTGCGATGTGTGTTGTCAGTATTTCAGTAGGTAAAGCTAGGATGCTTTTTTCAGGGCAATACTCGATTTCAAACGCTGTAAGATTCCTATTGTATTGTGTGAAAGTTGCGGCAAAACTGACAGTTTACTTTAATCTCACAGTAGAAAATCTCGCAGAGTCACAGGCTGGAATAAATTGACTTTTGACTTTTTAAATTTAATTTTTTCGTAATTTTTTCGTAACCATGCACCCGGCACCCAGCACCCGGCATCCAGCACCTAGCACCCAGCATCCAGCACCCAACACCCAGCACCCGGCACCCAGCACCCAGCACCCAGCACCTAGCACCCAGTATCCAGCACCCAACACCCAGCACCTGGCACTCAGCACCCAACAACCGGCACCCAGCATCCAGCACCCAACACCCAGCACCCGGCACTCAGCTCCCGGCACCCAGCATCCAGCACCCAATACCCAGCACCTAGCACATAGCACCCGGCAACCGGCACCCAGCACTCAACACCCAGCACCGTGCACCCGGCACCCAGCACCCGGTACCCAGCATCCAGCACCAGGCACCCAGCACACGGCACCCAGCCCCCGGCACCTAGCACCCGGCACCCGGCACACAGCAGCCAGCACCCAGCATCCAGCACCCAGCATCCAGCACTCAACACCCGGCACTCAGCACCTAGCACCCAGCACACGGCACCATGCACCCAGCATCCATTACCCAGCACTCAACACACAGCACCCAGCACCCGGCACCCAACATCCAGCACCCAGCACCCGGCACCCAGCACCCAGGACCTGGCACCCAGCACTCGGCACCCAGCATCCAGTACCCAGGACCCGGCACCCAGCACCCGGAACCCGACCCCCAGCATCCAGCACCCGGCACCAAGCATCCGGCACCCAACACCCACCACCCACGACCCGAACTCCAGGAAACGACACCCGGCACCCGGCACCAAGTATCCAACACCCAGCACCCGACCCCCAGCACCCGGCACCTAGCACCCGGCACCAGGCACCCAGGACCCAGCAACCAACACTCGGCACCCAACACCCAGCACCCAGCACTCAACACACAGCACCCTGCACCCAACACCCAGCACCCAGCACCCAGCACCCGGCACCAAGCATCCAACACCCAGCACCCAGCATCCAGCACCCAGGACACGGCACCCAGCATCCAGCACCCAACAGGCAGGACCCAGCACTCAACACCTGGCACCCAGCATCCAGCACCGGGCACCTAGCACCCAGCACCCGACCCCCAGGACCCGTGCCCTGTCGGCCGCTGCCTTCGTCCTCTCTTCGTTGCTCGTCGGCGTAAGTTTGGCCTGGGTCAGGCGAGCACGTTTTTTTGGCGGCATCTGTAGTTGTATGATGTTTTTCCAGTATTTCAGTAAAGCTATATACTTTCTGAAGAGCAAAACTCGGTTTCAAACACTGTATTGTATTTCTGGCGGAAAAGTGGCGCCTGATGTCGCCACTCGCCACAGCATGTGGCAGTGGCAAATTATTTAGAAACCTGATATTTGGAGCTAAAATAAAAGAATTTTTAAATTTAATTTTTTCGTAACCATGGATACAATTTTCGTCAAGCCAGAGGCGTTGAATTGGTTGGAATTGTGTCTCGCCGTTGGACGAATTTCGGCCGCGTGAACCCAAATCCTGCCCTTTCGAGCCCTATCAGATCCCTATCATGCCGCGCTCAAATCGCTGGCAAAATATTGCAGCGCTCAAGTCCTCAGTGACACGAACACAACGCAACTTTCCCCGCGCGTTTTCGTTGCGTTTTCGCAATTTCGCTGGCGATTTACGCGGAGCCAAATTTAAGGATTTTAAAGAAGGTTGATAGTACTGCAGCGGGAAGTCGGAAGTGTACCGACGATTTTTTTTGTAAAACGTGTAAATAAGCATTTAACACGTACATATACCTATTTCTAAACGTAGAAAATATGTTAAAGGCATCGGCACTCTATTATTGTACGAACGCGAACACCGATCACTCAACACTGATCACCAAAGATGAGCCGGATAAGTTTAACTACTCAATTTCAAATAATATTGTCGTAAATTAAGATGATTTTCTTGCTAAAAGAGTCAGGCCAACACCATAAACTGCTCTTACCATGCTCAGCTTTAGCTTTCCGCGCTCGCCTGTAAAGTTGGCGTTCGAAAACGTCAGCTCAGAGAGCTTGGACCACGTGACCAAGAGCGCCATTACTGACTAGTGGTGCACTCTTGCACATTAAATCAGATCTACGAATTGCTACGAATCACGCAAATTTAAAAAAATAACTTTATATTTTTACCACAAAAGTTTCGATTAACAAATTTTAAAATATACATTTTTTAAGTAAAAAGTACTAAAATTCAGGTTTAAAAAAAAAGTCGTACTGCCGTACTGCAAGCAGTCAAATAGTATAGTACTGCATGTGGCAACACTGCTTTTGTTTCTATTTTATGGATTTCACTGCTTTATGGTGACTCATATCACTGCCTTATAGAACCCTCTTCAATTCACAAATTGACAGCTCATGGTTTTCCTCCTTTATTGTTTCTGAGGTTTTAGCTATGACATTTTAATCTCTTTATACAAAGATAGTTGGTCAATATTACATAGTGCAAGTTTGTTTTTCGATCCTATTTTGAATAGTTTGTAATTGTGTTGGTTCCCACTTTGTCTGTTACTTCCCATGGTCCATGCCGTTTTGGAGCTAGTGACGCACATATTATGTTCTTTTTCGCATTGCTCAATGTGTGAATCGTAAAGTCTTTCCGATATGTAGTTTATCGTATTCTTGGCGTTGCGTTTCATACGCATCACTTTTATTTTCGTTTTCTAAGAGCGTCATTGATTTTATCTTTTCTTTTAGTTCTTCTGCATAACTCTGTATTTCTTGACCCGTATTTTCGCCTTCTTCTGTATCTGTAGGTGATCTATTTGTTCACCGAAGGTTAATTCTGCTGGGCTAAACCCTGATGTTTGATGAACTGCCGTGCGAAGCGCAAAAGAAATTGCTTTAAGATATTTGTCCCATTCTGTGCGGTTGCTTGATGTTAATGCAACTAGACATTGTTTGATATTACGATTCGTTCTTTCGCATGGATTTCCGCATGGACGATATGGTACTGTCTTTCTTGGTGATATTCCTAGCTCTTCGCAACAATCTTTCCATAGTTTTCCTATAAACTGCGGTCCGTTATCACTTCGAATTCTTGTCGGAAAACCGTATCGAACGCAATGATCTACTAGACACTCTGTTACTCTTTGCCCAGTTGCTTTACGTAGTGGGTACAACTCCATGAAGTTTGTATAGTCGTCAACTATTACGAAAATATAAGAATTTTTTGATTTTGTTGTTGGATATGGTCCCATAAGGTTGCATGTCAGGTCAAAACCTCTTTGCCTCGACATTCTTCTTGCCATACTTTCGTATGGCTTCCTATTTATTGCCTGTGTTTTCTGGCATACTTTATATTTATTTATGTAACTTGTTATTTCATACATCATGTTTTTCCATGAGTATTTATCTTTTAATTCTTCTTAATGTTTTCAAGGTTCCATATGTCCCGCTAATGCATGGTCATGGTTTAAGGCTATAATTCTTTTTTTTTTTTTTTTTTTGGTCCTAATGTTCTGAATATAGATGTCGTGTAGTTGCCTGGGAAATATCTCGACATTAAGCCATCTTTTTCTACGGTATATGTAGGCTTTTTATTTTTTCCTTCCGTGATTTCTTCAACATTTTATCTTGTTGGTGCTGTATCCATAACTGCCTATCTGTTAGGTCTCTGTTATCGATTGATGCTCATAACACTGTTTGAGTGCTGTCCTGTCTTTCTTCAGTTTTCTTATCTCCCTCGAAGGCTAGAAATCCATATTTTCCTTGTTTTGTCAATTCTTCTAATGTGTCTTCTATTGGAAATATGTCATCTACTTTTCGTGACCTTGATAAGCTTATTTGTGTTTGTATCGGTGCTCTACTTAATGCGTCTGCAACATAGTTCGAGGACCCTTTTCTACACTTGATTTCGCAATCTCGACCCATCAATCGCCTTGTCCATCGACGTATTCTTCCTTTCGGCCAGTCTGAAGTTAGCATTGCACGTGCAACAGTAGTGTTCACAGTAGACAGCTCAAATCGTTTCTCTAATATCGCCCACCCCCGAAAGCTGATATCTTTAGTAGGATCGTCCAACTCTATGGAGAAAAGGGTTTCAAAAGCGTTTCCGCACATCTCTCAATTCGCAATCAGAAGACATACATGAAAATGCCGTGGAGTCGCAGACGTATCGTCCCACAAACTGTTGCCAGTCCTCCACTCCAAGCTCGTGACTAAGAGCGGATACGAGGGAAGAAAAAGCCTCGTGGCAACGACACACGCAGACATTGTGTGCAATATCTTTATATTCTTTGATGATTGATGGACGCAGAGATGCAAATTTACTTCTTCCAATTTTTGCCTCTGGATATTTATCTCTGGAAAGAGCAGAAGCCTACAAGCCAATTCCCTCGATAGCTTAGCCACAACACAATGTTTTCAAGGGATAGGATGTACTGTACCACGGACGAAGTTCGGTTTCATGTAATATTCCAGGAGAGATCTGTAAGCAGCTGAAACCCATTCAACGAGAAAGTGATGCTCTGATGCCTCCTTGTTTAAATCAGTAAAGAATAGTTTGAAACATTCTTGAAACTCTTTACAGTTAATATATATATATATATATATATTTTCAAATTTAACTTTGCCTTGATTCTCGAAACTTTTTAAATTTACTTCCAGCTTTGCCGTAACAGAATGTTTAAAAATCTCCGTTTTCCCTGCTTAAGAATCTGTATGGCAAGCAACGCAGTAAAAAATAATCACCTTTCTCGCTGTGAATAAAAACAATGTTTTATTTCAACAGCGTGCTTTACAGGAAAGTCGGGTTCATACATTTACATTTGCTTACGCTAATCGATGGTATACAATTGCAGTGTTCTATAAGATAGATACGTTTGTGCATTCGTCGGTACAAACGTGCTAGATGGGTACAGGTATACAGCCAAACAACGCCTAATCGGAACCAAATGGACTGACTTCAAGCTATGCCAGTATAATCTAAACATATAAATTTGCGTTGCGTGAGATGACGGAAAAGTGAATTTTTTTTATAAACCAATTCCGACCGCGTGGTCGCGAGCAGGAGCAGCTACTTCAATGCCGTGGTTTGCTTGAAAACTACCATAATAGCTGGAAAAAACCATTATTGCATGTGAGGGGGATCTATATGGTTATTATTTTATAGAGTGATATAGGATTCATAACGCTCTTTCTCTAAGGAAACAATACAACTTAATGTTGATGTTTGTTTCCTATGACCGGGAACAAATTCTGCTTCAATATTTTTGTTGATGCAATTTCTGAACCATCCATCTCCAACTGATTTTCGTCGAAATGCAGTTCTGGATCGTCGAATTCAGCGTCGAAGTCCTGCTGCTGGTCTTGCTGCAAGTGCAGCGGTTGCACAGGGACCCGAAATATTGTTTAATATATATTAAAATAATTAATAATTACTTAATAAATATAATAAAGTATTATAAATTATCAGCTTACGATCCGTGAATTAGAACTTCACGGCCTAGTTGAAATCGGAATACAATGAGTCAAGGGTCGATATTGTAGATCTTTATATCACGTTGTTTTACCTTGTTGCATTTATCTTGGATATTGGGCCTAGCTCTTCCTCCACGGCGGGAGTTTGAGGAACGACACGTCCACGTCCTGGCTCACCTAGCCCTCGACCTTGCCCCCTCACTCGCGCTCGCGCACGCCGCCGTCCTGGCTCTTGCCTTCGGGTGAGACATTGAGCACGAAGGGTGCCGGCTCAGGTAGCAGAAGTGGTGCAGGCTCGTCCGGATCAACGCCCTCGGGTTCCTCAGCAAGCGCACAACGTTTGCAATGCGGTGAGCTCCGCTTGCCAGGAACTTGAAGACACTATAACGCCCTGATTCCAGGCTCTCCCGCATTAACTGAATGGACCCGTCATTGCTTAAATATGATTGCGGGCGATTTCGGCGGATCTCTGGCCCCTCCATCTCGATCCGCAACATGTTTGTGCGGCATGTTCTTTCGAATTGACGCAGGCAATCTGAGTAGAATATTCCAATAAATATTGCCTTTGGCACACTTGAGCATATCGTGCCCTCACCAGTGCAAACTTTTCTAAATTTGTTTATCCATAAGAGGTAATGAATTTGATGAAAAATGAAAGATTTTAAAGCAACCGAAATATATTCTGTGTTAAATGAATATGTAAAATCCATTGTACGCCAAGTGCACGTGCACCAGTTAGTGTAAGAATTATAAATGTCAAATTTCATCGCTGTTAGCCATTTTTTTCAATTAAAATGTTGCGAAGACAATGATAATCTACCAACCAATGAACATCCAGACTTCAGGGTGAGCCTGATTTATTTACATGAAAAGCCTGACTCTTGGTCATTATTGGTTCTGACCGGAAGCCCATACACAGAAATGGTGTCTGCGGTCACCCCATCGAGCCAAGTGCGCCGAAAGTAGGCAAGAAAGTTGTCTGGTTGGCCGCCCATTCCCAGCCCAGCCCAGGCCAACGTGTTCCTCCGGCGAAGTGGAAGCCACGAGAATGTCGTCGAGACACGCGTAGGCGAAGTCGAGTCCGCGCAAAACTTCGTCCATGAAGCGTTGGAAGGTCTGCGCGGCATTCCGAAGGCCGAAACTCATGGACGGAAATTCTAAGAGCCCAAACGGCGTGCAGATGGCCGTCTTCGGAATGTCTACCGGAATCTGGTTGTAAGCCCTCACCAGATCGATGGTCGTGAAGATCGTATTGCCGGCGAGAGCCTGCGCGAAGTCCTGGATACGAGGAATCGGGTGGCGATCGGGTACGGTTCTGTCGTTGAGTGCCCGATGATCGCCGCAGGGTCGCCACTGATCCTCCTTCTTGGGAACGAGGTGAAGGGCCGCCGACCAACTGCTCGAAGATCGACGGGCGACTCCAGACTGTGGCATGAGGTCGAACTCACGTTTAGCTACCCGCAGCTTGTCAGGCGCGAGGCAGCGAGGCCGGCACGTCGCTGGTGGACCGGTCGTGGTACGGATATGATGAAGCGTGTTGGGTTTGACAACCTGGGGGGCGCCCGCTGGTCGCAATACGCTGTGTATGGCTGGTAGTCTTGCAGTTGCAAAACTGAATGACAAGCTGCGACAAGCGACTCGGATGTCCCAAACAGCTGCATGTTGTCCACGGCAAGTTTGTCCAATGAGATACACATCGTTGCCAAATCCGATAATTAGTGAGATTTTTAATAGGCGTAGCTTCATGCACGAGTCTGATTCGAGAACAACGAATGTCTGCTTTTGATATTTTATTCCTAGGAATGTACAATTTTGTAAAGGAAATTCATCTCCAAATTTCTTTTCTGCTTCGTTGACACCTACACTATAATATAATTCAGGGCAAAATTCTGAAATATTTCCCATTGTGTCCACAGAATTGCGAAAGTATCCTTCTGCAGCGAGCGACGCTTGTACGCTTGTAGGTGCGATTGGTGTTTTGTACCTTTGATAACGTTCCTTGATAACGTTCCTTGGTAACGTTCCTTTTTAGGACCGCAAAAAAGTTTCATCAGAGCAAAACCGAACAATCGCCACTTTACCAACCACGGCTCAAAACCACTCCGCCTTCCCTTCTTTGGTAACGTTTATTGTATCTTTAGCCGAACGAATTGCTCTTTTGCAAATCGGTGTTTTGACTCAAATCGGAGGGTCAAACTCGAATGAGTGACCCAAACCATGATATTAGTCTTGCGTCATGGCGAAGGTAATGATGCTTTGGTCCCAAATTCAAAGACGGAAATGCATTTGTTCAGAGTTCAAGAAACTCCTCAATCAGCACAGATAAAATTGCAATCATATCTGAATTTATTTTTGGGGAACAAATTATCTGCACAATATAAGTAATGAGTAGGATCACGCGCCAAACACAATCGTGATTGTCTTTGATCTTATTCCCGGTCAGAAGAGCAAGAAAACGAATCGGGGTCCAGGTTTGAACAGCATGTCCACCTAGTTTACCACTGGGTCTCAAATACTGGGACGGTTTTGCACTAGAATCCATGTCCTTGAGTTCAAATTGCCCAATTCCTCAATTGAGATCATCACAAGTAAACCAACCATATTTTCAAAGTAGTCCAGTGCCAATGACAGGTCATATTGTGCCACCCCTTCGAAAATATCGCGACTTATACATGGGAACATGCCATCGACAACGTGAAAGTGCTTTTTTAATTGAAAACAGAGTTGAATTTCACACCTTCAAAACTTTCACTGTCACTGCTGGTTGTCTTCGCTGCAGCGTAATGTGTACAGTGTAATGTGTCAGGACCCATTGAAAGATAGTCTGAGCAACCGGCCTGACGAAAGAGTGTCTTGCCGCTAGCATGCGTGGTCCTGGAATTCCAGGTTGGATACTTTGAGTTGAAGTCAACACTGAGGACGGTGGGGATGGTGCCGGAAAACAGGGCGTCCAGAAGGGCGATTGTGTAAAAAGTTACCGATTCGGTATCCAAGATACCGAATAGAGCGATTGTGTAAAATTAAACCTATCGTTAAAGTCGCCATTTTTCGATAAAGTTACCGCCATCGAAATAGATGTCGGTAAATATATCATTTTGATCCTCAGTGAGAACCATTTTATAAGTTTATACCGCCTAAATAAGCCAGCTGCCAGCAGCCTAATTGAGAGCCTGCTGCCGCATTTACGGCCTTGCAGGCGAAGATCGTCGATTCGCGCACATTTCCACACTTGCTTCGCCAGAACTAACACAGCTGTATCCAACAGCTGATTCGGTCGTGGAGTGTGTCAGTGTCCATGGTATATGTATTAGGTTGACAAGGTATAGCACTCCGGTGGACGCGTTTGCGTCCGCCTCGCGCATGACGTCAGCTGGTGAGGAGAACGAGCCGCTCGGCGGGCAAAAGCTTTGAGATTGGCGAGGAATTATTAGTTATTGGAGTGTTTCTTTCGCAGAAGAGTTCCAAAACAATTGAAATGACTGACAATGCGTGGAGTAACAATATTTTATTAGCTGTGGCAGAAGCCACCAAAATAAAATAAGGACTGTTAGATAAATAATCACAATAAAACATAAACGCATGCAGGTTGTTTGTTTATAAGCTTCATGAAAAACTTATTATTAACATTAACGACAATAACATATGCTTGTGAAGGTACCTACATACTAAGTATTGTCTGATGGGGTTTAATTTACAGAACATGCCATTATATTAAACTGAATACTGATGTGTTAATTAACACAAAACACGAAATATTACGAAAATAAGCAATAATTAAGACACATCCAAGGGCATAGTATTCGTTGATTGAATTACTCTACAGTTTTCTTCATTTTTCTAGCTAACTTCTCTCTTTTCTCTTCTTCGTGGCGAGAATTACTGCTTTTAGGTAAAGATTTATGTAAATACAAGTCACTGTATCAAAATACTACTGCACTTAAGAATTAGCAGACGATGCAATCATCTCATGTCATACGCTTTCTGACAACCCTCTTCTCGCCTCTCAATCGCCTTTCAGATCGGGAGTATTCCGTGTCCATGCTTGATTGAACTTTGGGGCCTTTTAGCGTGGGAACTGACCCCGGGGCCACATTTCGCGACTTTTTTTGGGAGTAATTTAGTTGCCGATGTCGCAAATCCCACCGAAAACAGCCCGAGTCAAATTGTTCCGTGCATATTGTCGCGTACTGACAATTAAATTTATCATCTCGCCTACAGAAAGCTACCCATGCTTCGCACACTTTGGCTTCTTTGATTGGAAATCTTAAAAACGATATATTTACTTCGGTACTGCGTTTCGTGGATTCGATCTTACAGCCGTACACTGCACATATAATATAACCATGACCATTCAACACGTCAAATGTCCAACTGTGACTAGAGCATAACTACACATTGTTTTGTTGTGCTCGGCCATTCTGATATTATTGTTCTTTATTTCTTTAAAAAACTAAACTTGTCTACTACTAGAAACCAATAGTAAGCTAGACTAGTGCGTCAACAAAGTAAATGTAATAATATCACCAAATATTAGCCTCTTTCCAAGACGCAAAGCAAGCCAGAACAGAACGGAAACTGATCCATTGCGATTATTTCTTAAATTTCTACGAAATACGCCTATAAAAGAGAAATATTCGAAGGAACAAGAGTTCATGCACGGTAAATTAATTACTTGGTTAGGATTAATCAGGAGTTTGACACCCAAACGCACGTGTATGCAATAGCACATGGGCCATTCCAGCATGTACGGCTCGGCTCGGCCAGCGATCTGCTCACCAGCTGACGTCACGCGGCGGCTGAGTGGAGGGGGGACCATGCGCAATGGCATACCTTGTCAAGACAACTATACTTATACCATGGTCAGTGTCAATCTCTTGTACGGTCACGGCGGCACATTCTTCGATAGTTTCTTTCAATGCATACGAAAATTGGCAATAATAATGAAAGTGATCTAACCTCCAGCAAGATAATGATTTCAACCTTTTGTACAGGTGCTCACCACGTTGGACTTCTTCGCCTCTGGCAGCCATCAGAGGCGAGTCGGACAAGACAACCTTCGCTCAATGAGCCAGACTAGTGTTTCGGTCGCTGTCAAGGAAGTGATTTTGGCAATAAATCAACACCTTTCAGATCCGTGGATCATATTCCCCAACACGGATGTACAAGTGCAAGCTGCTTGCTCTTGTGTTGGGCAAGCCACTCGTGCAAGAGTTGTGCACGACCACTTTTTACAATTAATTGTCTTGTTCCTTTGCTATCCTGATACACAAAACTTCAAACTAAAGAAATCAGTTAAGTCCAAACCTCAAACTTTTTATTCTAACATGAAATCAACCCGTTACAGGGTCCCTAAATGTTTCCAAAACTACCATTGCTTCAGCAATCAACTTGTTCGTATTTTCAAGCCCTATTCTTAAAATTTCTTGGCTGGCTTTTTCTGAGGCGAATCGTTCTTTCTCCAGCTGCAGCCGCTCTTTCTCAATTGACAGCCTCTCTTCTTCTATTGCCAAACGTTTCTTCTCAATTTCACTCCGCTTTTCCTCTGCGCTTATAAAAAATTTCGTATGTCCTCTGAAAGGAACCGACTACGCACTGAAAAAAAAATTTCTGTGTAATTTCGAGTGTGTCAAATTTATACACAGTTTATTGTTGATTTTACATATTTCTCATACTGTGTTGTTTTCTGGTGTGTGTAATATTTTCTCTGTGTCATTCTGAAGAAATTAACACAGTCCAGTGTCATATAAGCCAATTATGGTAATAACACGCCGGCGTGTAACTTTTTGAATATGTGTCTATTTTTCAAAGTCGCGTGTGAAAAGTTACACGAATAGCTGGTAGATGTCGAATGACTTAACACTGCTGTGTCAATGAAGAGACGCGCATTGAAGACAACGCGTGTTTGCGAGCATGGTGATGTGAGTGTTGCGACGTACAGCCTTACCATGCTCATTGAAGTTACATTTCAAGATGATTTTAAGTGGCTCGTCATAAAGAGCGGTTGTTTAACGAAGGCATCTGTTCTAGAGGCAGGTAAGCAGTCAATCCAAACGTCTTGTTACGTCATGTGATACTAACAGTGAAAAAGTTAAACTTTTTAACCTACGAATCGCAATGGTGATACCTACCATGTTTTTTTAATCTGTTGCAGCCAGAGACAAATTTATTTTATTAGCAACAGACGAAGAGTTATAAACATTGCCGGATATTTCTGGGGCACTCCTGGACGACGACGTTCTACATGACGTCGTTCAGGAGCTAAAAGCTCAAAATCAGGATGGCACAATAGTGATTAATCCTCTGTTGGATTGTTCTGACATATCATTTCCGCTAAGTATGTATACTATACTATTATGATACTATGTATTAGAATTCAGGACAAACATGTTATGCTTATCTTTGGTCTTGTTGCAACAGTTTGGTTTTTCACTTGTGACTTCTATGTGACTTTGATAGGGCAAGCAATAGGTACGGTGGTGGTGGTATGGTAAACTAGTGGGTAACGTCAAAGCTAAATTCACATTTCAAATCAATTGCAAAAGGCCATGTCCACCAGTAAACAAACAACGATGCAGATAGGTACAGATAGGAGTTTGTAGAACAGAGGCTGTCACAAATTCTGGCTTGCTTGAAGAATGCATTTAGTTTTATATCCAGTTTGTTAGTTTGCATATTGAGCACCTATGACATTTTTCTAGATGACAGCATTGATGACAGCATTGAAAAATCTGCATGGGTGCAGCACTTGAAGCCCACCACACCGCCTCCCTCGTCTGCTTCAGATTCAAGCTTCAAATTTGAAAGGATGCCGAATGAGTCTGATTTGACACAGGTAGACCCACTTAAGATTAGTGTAAGCTAGGGGTGGCATGGTAGGTTAACCTATACCTACCTAACCTACCTGAGGTAGGTAGTCATCAAGTCACTGATTTCATCTCATTGTCAATCTCATTGTCTTTTAGCAAGATGCTTTCAATAAAACCAATGTATGAAAATAATTATTTGTATTTATTTGCAGAAATTCCACGAATTCCCGAAATTTCAAAATCCTTGTATTAACATAGTTATGTGTAACATCTAACACAGTATTTGTGTATTATTTTTACACCGAAACTGTGCTAGAAAATCTAGGATTAACACTGTGAGGTGTAAGCGAGTAACACAGTCGTGTGTAAGCGAAGTAACACCGGATTTGGTCAAAATTTACACAGAATAAGTGTGCAATTATTAACACACCTCACTGATTTAAAAGTTACACAGCTCTCACTGTGTAAAAACAACACACAAAGTGTTCAGTCCCTTTTTGAGTACACGAGTGTGTCATTTCTGTGTCGTTTTTAACACACTTTACTTATAGATTTTTTTTGAGTGCAATTACTTCACTGTTAAACTGGAGTTCTGTTGCATTTGGGTTATTTTATCAAGATGTTCTCTTACCACCATCGATGCGATTCCGCTTGGCCGGCCGTGAGGTTTGAGGGGTGGGAGCAGCGAGCAGTGTTGTTAAAACCTAAATAAATAGATGCAAATTAAGCATATTTTAATCTGGCTTAGTGCTAGATAGCATAGCACCCAACACACTAACTATTTTAGCATGTTATTATGAACAATAATTACCTCCGTTTCTTTGGGAACGGGAACGGCGTCGATAACTTCAAGATCGATTAAAAAAAACTCGGTGCTCGGTTCTCCTGTGGCCGTTTCTTCTGTGGCGTGAGAGCATCCTGCCTCTCGAGGATCCAAGTCCCCCAGCACTGCCTCTTTTGCCATAATACTTATGATTCGATTTTCAAAAGCTGACATAATTTTTTTGTTGGAAACCCTCCGCCAATTTTACGTCCATGCACTGTGATCTTACTCAGCTTCTCTTTTGCAGAGCCCTTCCATTCTCACCAACTCTGTAATGAATCACAAAAATTAGACATGTAATATATCGTGAATTTTGCATATGCTAAGAAAATACTTCCGGGTTACAGTTAACTTGTTAAGTTTACTGTGTGATTGGCCACCTTTTGCCACTTTGTGACACACTTTGATGGTCCATTGCCACAAGAATTTAGACTAAGAACCAGCTCTTCCCACATCTCGGCTTGTTTTTCTCTCCCACGTGATCCAATCAGTGCCCCTCTGGCGAAGGCAGAATGTTGCTCCATGTAAGACAACATAATTTCCATTTGTTCGCTTGTAGCCCGTTTCCTGATGAGGATTTCATAATAAAGAATTAGATCACTAATAATTCAGTTGTCTCATCAAATATTGACAATATACGGTATGCATTAATGTATTAGTAATGATTGAGTAAGTATTTAAAAGGACATTTTTAAGGGCATGCCATCCGCCTCTACCAAATGTCAATTCCAATTACCTAGGTTCCATGTTTGCTTAATCTACTTTGGCACTGCTAGAAAGCTCTTTATTAATGCTTTATAGTAGGGGAGGCCGGGGACGATTGTAACACTTTTCATTCTAGAATTTTTATCTCACATCTAATAGCATTTTAAAATTCTGAAAAAATTCAGGAAGGTTGCCTAGACATTCCTCTAGTATTGAGAATTTTCTTAGCTTCACTTTCCATTGCACATCTGAGAAAATGAGGAAAGTCCACGTCAGATACAACTGTTACAACCGTCCCCCGATCGGGGTCAATTGTAACACCTATCGGGGACGATTGTAACATATGTTGTAAATCACTACAAATGTGTGGAAATAGCAATACAAGTTAATTGTGGAATACAAGTTAGAAGTACAGTACGTATAAATATAAAATAAAAAAAAACACAAAAAAAACAATTTCAAATTTTTATTTGCATTGATGGCAAACATACATTTTTTTTGCTGGAATGCAAGATGCATGGGACCAACCCTTGCATGCGGAACACTGAAGCCAAGATTCTCCCTCTTTACTTTCTGAAAATCTTTCGTCGCAGACTAGGCAAGAGCAGTCTGTATTTAAATCTTGCGCTTCTTTGGCGGGCTTGGATGCGTTTTTCTTTTTTGGGTTTTTCCCCCCTGGCAACGTTCTCTTTTCTTCTAGTCGCAATCTCTATCCGTAAAAATGGCAGTCTTGCCTCTTATTCGGCCTCGGCCACTTGATACCTTCGCAAAATTTGCCTTAGGGTGTGGGCGGATGTTTTCCGGGGACATTTCAGTCACGGCTCCTGCAACACCGTCAAAAACGTCAACTCCGTTTACCACTTCAACTTGGACGTTGCTTGATACTCCGTCAGGTTCTTCAACTACGTCGTCTTCGAGCACTCCGGCAACTTCGTCATCTTTGTCGCCTACACCGCCCGCGACATGAGCCATTTCCATTGGCCGATCCGTTGTTTCGGATGGGGCGAAGTCAATATCGTTAAAAATATCTCTGTTGAAAGGAAATATTCCTGTACAAGAGAAACATGACACAATGTTTCGGGGTGTCATTGCCAATGGAAGTGCCTGGTTGACAATAGATGGGGTGTCGTACATTGACATTCGGACTCCAGGATGCGACTTGGTCCAGCTGTCCATTGCCATGTTGATGTATCTCTTCAGAGGCCCAGAAGCTCCTCGGTCCAGTGCTTGAAGCTTATGGGAGCAATGAGGAGGAAAAGAAAGCAATACAATGCCTGTTTCACGGCAAAAGTTTATTACTTTCAGAGACAGGTCCAGGAGAAGAAGGACCCTCGACAAAAGAGTTGGTTTGGCGTGCTTGGCGAAATGTTCCATGAATTTCAGAAAGT
This sequence comes from Nemurella pictetii, assembly GCA_921293315.2. Lineage (NCBI taxonomy): Eukaryota > Metazoa > Arthropoda > Insecta > Plecoptera > Nemouridae > Nemurella > Nemurella pictetii. Next base: position 482,404 of record CAKLCZ020000001.1, read on the forward strand.
CGTCTTCCTGCATCCAGCCGGAAACATTTCCGCTGCCGACTGAGCCAATTGGGCCATCGCGAATAAAGTGCGGCTTATACCTCACGCGTGGAAAAATAAACATCGGTGGGATAGCGCAACCAATTGCATTTATGGCACAGCAAACAGTTACCGTTGTGTCCCTTTCGTGAGACACAATCGCACCAACCTGTTTGATGCCTTTCGCAGCAACAACTTTTGTTGGTGTTTGAACAGGACTGGTCCCAGTTTCATCAACGTTGTATATATTTTGTGGTTCGAATTTGAACCTATCCAGCACATGAGACAAGTTGTCAAAGAATTTGTCAACATTGGGTCTGTTGAAATTCATTGCTCTTGCCAAACTGGTCGCTTCCGGTTTCCTAATTGATAGGCCAGCATTTCTTTGTAGAAACACAGTAAACCAGTCGGCACTAGCCATCCCTGATACTACCTTCCAGCATTGAATTTGGAGTAGCCCCGAAGCCTAACGTAGTGCTAACATGGACTTGGATATACAGGACGTATAAGAGAATAGGGCTACCCGCAATAGTTAGTTACTTCCGGTGGATCAAGAGCAGCCGCCATGTTCCCGACCGATTGGCGCGCCACATTCGTCTGTACCTACAGCCCCGTGCTACACCACGTTTTCGCAGCCCTTTATCTCTCGTTATTTCGTTGTTAAATATTGTTATTTCTGTGTTATTTCGTTGTTATACTATAGTTTTATCATTGTTTTATCATTTTATTATATAAGTGTTAACTTTAGATAGACTTTAAACGTGAAAAGGAGCTGTCTAAAAACGTGGTGTTTCTTCAGGTTAGTAACAACCAAATTGATATTATATATTTTTTTATTCTAAGCAATTATTGTTTTTTTATTCACTTGTAAATAGGTTCTATTTCATTTAAACATTAATTTTTTACAGGATGGACGTGATTGTTGCCGAGTATTTTTGTGAGGAAGCGAGCGCGGTTTTCGAGTGCAGTGTGGCCAGAGAAGATGCAGAAAAGTCTGTTGGTGGGCAGCTGAAGGAGGCAGCTGGTCTCATGAGCTTTAAATCTAGAGAAGATTTCTGGGCCTCCATCTACGATATTCAAAAAGAAGAGGCGTTTATTGGTGGTTTTGTGGAGCTTGTCTCCAAATACAAGTGAGTACAAGCTCGGAGCTTTGTTTTTGCTTTTTTGGAGCCTGGTGTATGGACGATATTGATTCTGATTTTTTTTCATTTAGGAGTGATACAGATAAAATCATGCACGGGACGGCCCTGCACATCTTGCGGCGTTTTTTCAACCGGCTGCTTGTCCTCGCCGAGGAGATGTCGAGCTCTTCAGCGAGGGAGGAGCCGCTTGAAGAGAACCAGGCTGCGGGCACGACGGATGCTGCCCATCGCTACTTCCTGGGCTTTTTGCTTATGCAGCTGGGCAGAAAGTTTGGGCACTTGAATTTTGAAGGTATGAAGTTGCAAGGAGAAGTGGACCTGGAGGTGTGTGAAAATCTGTGGTGGACTGCCGGCATCAACAGAGGAGGACTTATTTCATGTACAGAAGACTTTTTTAATTTTTTTGTGTGTGTATTGAAGATAGAGGACTGGTTTTTTAGAAGTGAGGTGAAGAGTACGCGGAAGTTAGTTTTAAAGTTATCAGGTGACAAAGAACTCTGGAAGCAGTGGAATGGTTTGCGATGGTCGAGTGCGACGACGGAGGAAGTGAAAGTAAAGGCGTGGAAAGAACTGCACGTTGGTGGCAGGGCCCGGAGCTTCGTGAAGTTTGTAAAGGAGGGACATACAGCAGCAAAGAGAGTCGACCGGTGCAGGAAGCCTCTGCGGAAGAAGCTCTCTGAGCTGCAGCAGTGAGAACAATGTTGTATGTCTGTTTGGTTGTTGTTTTGTTTATTTTCTTATCTAATTCTGCTTATTATATATATTATATAATTATATAATAAAAATTACTTATTCTGTTCTCGTGACAATGTTATAGACTGAATTTTAAGTTACTTTCTACATTATCTATGTGCAATATTATGTGCACCTTTGCGCAAAATGTTAACATTGTGTCATTATAATTTTTAATTATTAGATTCTAGTCAACAAAGTAGAGACTGCACTGTGTTTACTACTGCAATATAAGAAATTATTTTCAAGAGACAATGTGACTTATACAATTTATTTTAATTTAATTTAATTGCATCCCTACCAGTAAAAATTATATTCCTCCTAGGTACTCATTTATTGGTTAATGGAAAACTATGCCAGATTAATAGTAGGTACAGCTAGTTCAAAGTATGATTGCTTATTGCATATGCTAATTGCTACTTCTACCTTGATTTTGGCTACCCTGTCTAAAAAGTGCTGTGAAAATTTGACTTATTATCACAGCGAGATATTTCCTTTTCCGAGGTACGCATGCTCTTTAAGGCACTTGAGCTTGGCAAAATTGTCCCCGTACCTGTGGGCAAACAAAACATTACTTAGGACCATTGTCTTGTCGAAAATACTGTAAAAATCACGTCATTTATTTTCTTACTTCTGTACGCTTGGATTAGTATTTGCACCCGAGATGCCTCTCTGCTTGGAGAAGTTCATTTACAGTTTGTCCTGGTTAAACTTCTCAGTGAGGACAAACTGAGCACCTTTGTCGAGCATGAACTTGCACCAAAGCCGTAATCGATTTCACTGTAATAAATAAATTATATAGTTTCAATGATTCTGATCTGCATTGCATAAGTAACGGATTTTACTATAGAAATGTATAGCTACATGTCTCTTCATACCTGATATAAAGAGTCCTTCTAGAGTTTCCTTGCTAATGAGCATTTTTTGTCGCTGCTTTGTTGTAAAGTTTCCAGGTCTTTCATTTACAACTTTTTTCCAATCCTCCAAATACCCAAGAAAATCTTCGTTGAGCCATGAAAGTCGTGCATCATCTGTACTGGTATACGCATTTACATTTGGGTTTCGGGAGTACAATCCTTCTTGTAAATTTCTTGCGTTCATCAGGTCAAAAACTTTATTGAATGTTTCAATAAACTTTACTGTTTCGCTTCTTTCACCGCTAACATCTAGTTTTGCAACAGCTGTAGCCATTCTTCTTGACAACACTTGCACTGCAAACTTGACCTTCATCAAAGCAGTCGGTGTCAAGTAGAGGTGATCGTGGGTGATGTGGTGAAGAATTCGGAATGATGAAGATAAGTCGGCTTGGTATGCTTCCACGATGTGTTTCCACTGGATGTGTTTTCCATTATTCCATAAAAGACGAGAACTTTTGTGTGACCCACTATTTGCAAATGCATTTCTTGCAGTTTTCAGCAAATGTGGAACATCACACACAAAGTACAGCTTACGCTTGTCAAAGGCAAAGATGTTTTGCGCACACCACTGAGGGCCTGCATCTTTACCGGCTCTTTTATTGAAAAGTTTGTACAGGGATCTATTCGCTGCTGCACCGTCCGAAACTAGAGCTAAGACCCGTATGTCAACCCTTTCCAAATTGTCTAGTGCCTCCATAACAATTGGGAATAGATTAGATGCCTTCAGGGATTTGGTAGCGAAGTATGCGTAAGTTGTGTCCACCGAAGAGGTGATAGCTCGCACCATAAGTTGCAAGATATGTGTTGCCAGCGGCCGATCGGTCTGACGGGTTCCGTTTACCTCATTCTCAATCTGATTAAGCAGCTGATCAACGTTGCTCAGTTCTACGAAGCCTATCAATTCCCCCGTCGAACTCTTGTACACCAAGTCTTCCTGGATCTTGACCTCGTCCATCACCAAAGAGCAGTAGCGACGATGTTCTTCACTTCCAGAATCAGCAAACTCTTTCACAATTGTCTGAAGCACATCCTCGTGAAATCCTGGTTTGACATGTGTCAACGTTTGAACTTGGTACAGTCTCTTTTCGGACGGGAGGGTGATAACCTTCCGTAGTGCTGAATATGTTGATGCAGATTTACTTTTTAAGTATAAGCACCACTTAATCATTAATTGGTGCCATCTATGCCCTGTAGGAGATTTTACTTTCGCTGCTTTTATCTGCTCGTTAAAGAAAATCTTTGCCAAATCGGAGCTCTGAGTACTATCAGCGCAAAGAATGTTTAAAAAATCACTATTGTCTGAAGATGTCAAAGTAGCACCTCCACTAATAAGTCTTTGTAGCTTCAGATTCAAGCGCCGGCTTGTATGCTTCTCTTGAGCCAATTTTACCTGAGAATGGCGTAATTTTGCTTGTGCTTCTTCCCTGGACATATTGCCAATTCTTCGACAATTAAAAAATGGCTTGCGCATTTTTGCTTTAAAAGTTAGTATCATTTTCTTGCAGTGGAAACACAAATCACTTGGGCTTAACAAAGTACAATCTACTGATCGGATGCTGTCTGTTACTCGATCATAATGAAAAGAATCTGAACTATTCATTGACTTTTCTTCCTTCACTTTAGTTAACCAGTGACTATCGGTGCTCGATTGGCAAACTAACCAATTTTCAGACAAGTCTTTCAAAAATGAAAGAAAATCAAAGTCATTGCTCCATACTTTCGGATATTTGTTCCAAATTTTGTGATCTTCCTTAATCGGCTTGCCAAGGATGAAAATCTGTACTTTCAATTCTCGGTCGACAATGCAAGATTTTTCAACTAAATGGTTGCGATCAAAAGATCCAAGGAAGGCTATTGATAACGTTTCATTATCACATTTTACATGCACATTCTGGTCAATCAATGTGTGTGCTACATGCTTCAAGAATGTTGTAAAGTCCCGCCGGCTTTCCAAGTCTTTCGTTTTGGCATAATAGTGTTCCTGCATGAAGGTTTGCACGTCAATATTTGACTCGTGACGAATCGGTGGTACCACGAGAGCATTTATCTCAGTTGTAGCAGTAGTTGCGATGAGATCTGGCTCAATGGCTAGCGGGTACTCTGCAGTCGGAGCAGAACTATTTGACAACCTTATTTTCTTTGCGGAATGTATCGGCAGAACGCTTCTATCCGTTGGTGCTCGTCTCGGTGGTTTGTGTGGTTTCTGAGTCTGAAAAACAAGTTCATTGTGGTTACTAAAACAACAATCTGGTTGATACTTGACCCTTGGAAGTAGGGTTATGATTTAACTAAACTACCTATTTGTTCCATGATCAGTTTTTCATTTGTCACTTAAATTCAGTTAGAACTTAAGAATTACCTTACCGCATCTGCTGGATATGGATCAGGGTCGAGCTCCGTTGGTCCCAAACCATTTGGGAAGTGTTTGGTGCATATAAAAGTGCGTTTGTTAATGTCCAACAGTCCAGCTAATCTAGAGTCTGATCGCTTGCAGAGATGAATCCACTTTAGGCTCTTGCTGCACTTTTCACACTGTTTTGGGTTGTGATCGTTTGTGTTGTTAATTAATGCAGACTTTATGTATTCTGAACACGGTTTTGGGAAAGGAAGAAGTCGCATGCCAACTTCCTTATCTTTGTTATTCGAAGTGCACAGGCCATGAGAGCAATATATTCTCTTAACAGATGCAGGCATACTTGGTACAAATGAAAAGAAATGAAATAGCTATTGAAACAAATTAAATCAATGTCAATGATTGGCATGTAATAATAGTACACTGTAATACCGTAATACACTAAAATCACTGGCCACTCGTGGTTATAGATGATAGTTATAGAGGTTATTTCGTCTATGGTTATAGCATAGGTTATAGCATTAACTCCAACTGACACAGCTCAGCTAAGGAGGAACATGGCGGCTAGCGAGAGACCACGCCCCCAAATTGCCACTGTTTCCGCCGCTTAAGGCGGTTCTAGCAAGACGCTATGTATAACGGGGCATAAGTCCGTCTCTCTCTAATCTGGTTGAGTATACAAACATTGTTGTGGTTTCGTGACACTCCATAGAAGATTTAAAAATTTAATTGCCTTTTAGCAAAGGATTAGAGCTTATATGAAAAGCTATCAAGTGATCAGCAGTCTTTTGCACTTGCTTATTGCATGAGCGTTGAAAAGCTTAGTTATAAGCTTATAACGTATAAATTGTGTTTATAAACAACTTAACTGTCGCACTGATTACGAGTGCGAGCCAAGATCGCGAGACATTCAAGGGCGGTGTCGATTTCAGCCAGGTATTGGTTTTACGGGTTAAATTTTGTGGCGATAGCATTGCCCAAACCAATAACACTAGATTATTGAAAATCAGACCACAAACCAATTGTAACATTCTTCAACTGCTCGTCTTTTCAAAATTCTTCTATGACGTTTCTAAGACTAGTATTTCGTGAAAACAAAATGCAGAGGGTGACAAAAATAATTCCACTAAACAGCCCTTGGCTCAAAATGACTTGCTTGATAGCCCACACCTAGGAGCAAGGTGTTGGCGAGGCTGTGAAAAAGTTTCGTATTTCTATCTACAACCGTTACTCTGATGCTATCGCCAGAAATCTAACCCTTTTAAATGCGTGTATCTCAGTGAAATTTGGGTTTGAGCATGATTTTTTGATAAATCCTGCGCTTTGGTGTTATACTTTTTCAGGTTCAAAGGTTATTTCCTTTCAAAACTGCATATTTCGAAGTTTGGGTCTTATGGCCCGTTATACATAGCGTCTTGGTAGAACAGCCTTAACTCATTCGCTGGTATAGTGAGGAGTGCGACGTCCTGTATATACAAGTCCATGGTGCTAAGACAGCACGCTCGCAGCTTGGCTTAGTTCCGCCAGGCGCCGTGGGATTATGCACGCTAGTGTCGCACACAAAACCAAGAATCCCAGAGAATCCCAGAGCATAGACCGCGATTTTCAAATGCTGGGATTCGCAGCTGGGGTACGACGACGACGGGACCGTAAATGCATTGAGCAAATTGACGAACGATCACGAATCGTTTTATGATCTTTATGGCTTCATTAAATTAAGATGTATTTGAAATTTTATTTGATTCTTTCACAACTATGTGACAAATTAATGGCACACACTCGGCAACAATTAGTCCCATAGTATTATGCTTTGCAGTTTATTTAATTATGCTCATTACTTTTTTATTCAGCAGACCTTAATTGCTATTTAATTCATGATGGAAAGTGATTTTTAAAAGATTCACATCTACTTTTGGTTATCGACTGCGAATGTGCTTATCAGCTATTTACTATTAGAAACGAAATATCCATTCCAAAATTCGTATCGGTGCCGGGATGAAATTTATGAATTGATATTAAGTTTCTAATAAAACAATCTAGGGTGAATGCAAACCGAGCGTTGTTTCGATGCAGCGGGGAGAATGTCATTTGGATACCTTGGAGGCGGGTGGGTGGTGGGACGTGGGTGCGGGCGGAGAGTGGTTGTCTCGGCGGCCCGCGGTCTCGCTAGACGGCCCGCGGAACATGCCGCGACAATTGAAGACAACATTATTTGTGACTTTTAAAATTTTGCATATATGTGCTTTTGGACAAACAATAATGTTAAAGTATTTCTTAAATATTAAAATAAAATATATATAAAAAAATAAAATATATTATACATAATAAACTCCTCTTCTCTGTAAGCAATTGTCATTTAGCTAGCTGAATAGTCAATCAATTTTCAGCATTTCACGGGTGTGGTTGGGATTTTCTTGAAGACAATTATAAAATGAACAAAGTTTTGCGAGATTTCGTTGGTTTAGGCCGATCTTCCTGATCCTTCCGTTCGCCCGTCAAAGGGTCGCTGTCGAGGGAGGTATAGAAAGACCTAGAAAGTGAGAGTGAGAGAGGGAGAGAGAATTATGATGGCTAGCTGCTGGGTATTCGTAGAAGCAGCGGCCATCGCGCCGGCCAGCCGACTCAAAGCGTGAAATTCACCGCGGAGAAGTACAACAAATTGCTCACCCATAAAATATGTCACCAAGATGCGAAGTGGCTTTTAAAGATTAAATTAAATTCTAGTTTACGTAATGCCCGATGTATCAGACGTAAATCTATAACCATGTACGTGCTATATATACGCAGTGATGAACTGATGGCTTCGGTTAGAAATAGGAGGGGTTGCCGCGATATTAGCATGGACAGGCCGATTGCAAGTGACAACCTGTACCAAAATAATAAAGTCCCCCCCCCCACACCCAACAATTCACTACACGGCAAACACCCCACACTCAAGCGCACAACTCCCCGCGGAAAAGTTCGTTGGCCACTTTTAGCCGAAACGTGGCCATGTCCTTGTCCAGAAATAACAATTCTTCTCTACGGGCGCAGAGATCCGCAATCACGCAGGCAAAAACTCCGCAATCGGCGTCATTCGATTGCGGAGGGACGTCTGCGTGCTGCCCCGTTCATTTCGCCGTCGCGAGCCCGTGTCGTCCCTTGGCGACGGCCTCCGCCCTCACGTACTGCTCGAGCGCCTGAAATATCAATCAAACAAGGCACTGACATCGCGATTCATTCTCTTTGGAAACGACTGTGTTTTTAATGTATTGGTCATTGCTCACGTCCAGGCAAGTGTCATGAAGTGATTAAAATTTGGTAACGCTTTGCTGCCACCAGCTTATGTACAAAGCCCTAATAAGCAGGCTGAGCGGTCTAGACACTAGCAATTTGGGTTCCTCGAGACGAAACTCGAGTGTATGTTTAGAAATGAGGCGAATCGAAGGAATTGGTACAACGCATTCTATTGAACATAGAAATATGGCTTTAATTGAAGAAATATATAAACTTACATGATATCAGCAAGAACCAGTGTCCTCCTCGCAAGAACCAAGAGTAGAGTGTGTCCCAGACCCTACACCTCGAGTTGGTCTTAACCCTGCGTGACCCAGTTACATCCCCTCTCTTCACCCTTAGTTGTCCAGTTAGGGTTAGCCTGTAGGTGGAGATCGACGATGGCTTGGTGCCGCAAAGATAGGTATTCAGAGTGCTGCTAAATTGGCAAGCTGGTAAGAAAGAGAACCCGTTATGAATGTTATAATTTGGGCTATTGTGCCTCAACAATAATAGATCTCGAGAAGAAATAAGAATTGACACCCGACATGTAGGCGCCTTGGTTCTGCGTGTATAAGGAATGATACATTATCTAATGCTCTTAATGATAAATAAACATAAACATATTAAATAGAAGATAATTCTAACATGAAATACTAATACACAAATACATTAAAAATAAAACATGATATCTCATTGAGATATCATGACACACCACAACTTTCTCGGAGTAAAGCATATCCCTACGGATATGCTTTACTACAAAAAATAAAACACATCCATTTTATTGACCTTAAATGTAGACAATCGAAGAAAAAATAAAAATTACAGAAAAAAAATTGTGGCACAAAAACGTATTAACGAGAAAAAATGCTTTGATAAAATGACGGAGAACGAATGACAAATGCGAATAATGACTGGCCCTGTTCGGTCCTTTGAACTGGCGTGAAGTCTGGCTGGCCCTGTTCGGTCCTTTGAACTGGCGCGAAGTCTGGCTGGCCCTGTTCGGTCCTTTGAACTGGCGCGAAGTCTGGCTGGCCCTGTTCGGTCCTTTGAACTGGCGGGAAGTCTGGCTGGCCCTGTTCGGTCCTTTGAACTGGCGTGAAGTCTGGCTGGCCCTGTTCGGTCCTTTGAACTGGCGGGAAGTCTGGCTGGCCCTGTTCGGTCCTTTGAACTGGCGCGAAGTCTGGCTGGCCCTGTTCGGTCCTTTGAACTGGCGTGAAGTCTGGCTGGCCCTGTTCGGTCCTTTGAACTGGCGTGAAGTCTGGCTGGCCCTGTTCGGTCCTTTGAACTAGCGCGAAGTCTGGCTGGCCCTGTTCGGTCCTTTGAACCAGCGCGAAGTCTGGCTGGCCCTGTTCGGTCCTTTGAACTAGCGTGAAGTCTGGCTGGCCCTGTTCGGTCCTTTGAACTGGCGGGAAGTCTGGCTGGCCCTGTTCGGTCCTTTGAACTGGCGGGAAGTCTGGCTGGCCCTGTTCGGTCCTTTGAACTGGCGTGAAGTCTGGCTGGCCCTGTTCGGTCCTTTGAACTGGCGCGAAGTCTGGCTGGCCCTGTTCGGTCCTTTGAACTGGCGCGAAGTCTGGCTGGCCCTGTTCGGTCCTTTGAACTGGCGTGAAGTCTGGCTGGCCCTGTTCGGTCCTTTGAACTGGCGCGAAGTCTGGCTGGCCCTGTTCGGTCCTTTGAACTGGCGTGAAGTCTGGCTGGCCCTGTTCGGTCCTTTGAACTGGCGCGAAGTCTGGCTGGCCCTGTTCGGTCCTTTGAACTGGCGCGAAGTCTGGCTGGCCCTGTTCGGTCCTTTGAACTGGCGCGAAGTCTGGCTGGCCCTGTTCGGTCCTTTGAACTGGCGTGAAGTCTGGCTGGCCCTGTTCGGTCCTTTGAACTGGCGTGAAGTCTGGCTGGCCCTGTTCGGTCCTTTGAACTGGCGTGAAGTCTGGCTGGCCCTGTTCGGTCCTTTGAACTGGCGTGAAGTCTGGCTGGCCCTGTTCGGTCCTTTGAACTGGCGCGAAGTCTGGCTGGCCCTGTTCGGTCCTTTGAACTAGCGCGAAGTCTGGCTGGCCCTGTTCGGTCCTTTGAACTGGCGTGAAGTCTGGCTGGCCCTGTTCGGTCCTTTGAACTGGCGCGAAGTCTGTCTGGCCCTGTTCGGTCCTTTGAACTGGCGTGAAGTCTGGCTGGCCCTGTTCGGTCCTTTGAACTGGCGCGAAGTCTGGCTGGCCCTGTTCGGTCCTTTGAACTGGCGCGAAGTCTGGCTGGCCCTGTTCGGTCCTTTGAACTGGCGTGAAGTCTGGCTGGCCCTGTTCGGTCCTTTGAACTGGTGCGAAGTCTGGCTGGCCCTGTTCGGTCCTTTGAACTGGCGCGAAGTCTGGCTGGCCCTGTTCGGTCCTTTGAACTGGCGCGAAGTCTGGCTGGCCCTGTTCGGTCCTTTGAACTGGCGCGAAGTCTGGCTGGCCCTGTTCGGTCCTTTGAACTGGCGTGAAGTCTGGCTGGCCCTGTTCGGTCCTTTGAACTGGAGTGAAGTCTGGCTGGCCCTGTTCGGTCCTTTGAACCAGCGCGAAGTCTGGCTGGCCCTGTTCGGTCCTTTGAACTGGAGTGAAGTCTGGCTGGCCCTGTTCGGTCCTTTGAACCAGCGCGAAGTCTGGCTGGCCCTGTTCGGTCCTTTGAACTGGCGTGAAGTCTGGCTGGCTCTGTTCGGTCCTTTGAACTGGCGTGAAGTCTGGCTGGCCCTGTTCGGTCCTTTGAACTGGCGTGAAGTCTGGCTGGCCCTGTTCGGTCCTTTGAACTAGCGCGAAGTCTGGCTGGCCCTGTTCGGTCCTTTGAACTGGCGTGAAGTCTGGCTGGCCCTGTTCGGTCCTTTGAACTGGCGTGAAGTCTGGCTGGCCCTGTTCGGTCCTTTGAACTGGCGTGAAGTCTGGCTGGCCCTGTTCGGTCCTTTGAACTGGCGTGAAGTCTGGCTGGCCCTGTTCGGTCCTTTGAACTGGCGTGAAGTCTGGCTGGCCCTGTTCGGTCCTTTGAACTGGCGCGAAGTCTGTCTGGCCCTGTTCGGTCCTTTGAACTGGCGTGAAGTCTGGCTGGCCCTGTTCGGTCCTTTGAACTGGCGTGAAGTCTGGCTGGCCCTGTTCGGTCCTTTGAACTGGCGGGAAGTCTGTCTGGCCCTGTTCGGTCCTTTGAACTGGCGTGAAGTCTGGCTGGCCCTGTTCGGTCCTTTGAACTGGTGCGAAGTCTGGCTGGCCCTGTTCGGTCCTTTGAACTGGCGTGAAGTCTGGCTGGCCCTGTTCGGTCCTTTGAACTGGCGCGAAGTCTGTCTGGCCCTGTTCGGTCCTTTTGATACATGATGGGATGTGCAAGCATTTAACACAAAACTGTAGTATATGTATGCCATTTTTCAATGATGGTTTTGAATATATTTTTGTTTCTAACCATTGACTCCAAGAAATCATCCAAAAATACATTATTGTACAATAAGAGAGTATAAATCTAATCTTATATGAAATGAGGTACACAAATAACCTCAAATATGATCCAAACATAGCATAGATCCGTCTATGAGTATATTCAGAGGGGCGAAAAATTACATTGAGTGGCAAAACATTTTGAAGGAACCACGTTTTTGTTAGATTCTCCTCCGTCGGCATGTTACTTAATCCTGGATAAATTGTACTTGGGTCGATGGCTCGATTCTTTGGGCTGACTTTCAAAGTAAAAATTGTTTGATTGATAAAATTGATACACATTAACTTTGCCCAAATAGTTTTTATGTTACATATTAATATTGCCAAGACAATAATAGCCAACATTAATGAATTTTTCTTTCCACTTATAATTTGTTTCAGTTCTACAATATTCAGAGCTTTCAATGGGCTTAAATTTGATCTATTTATGTTCTGGTTTGGGTGATTTTGCTTACATCTATATTAAACGGTGACATTTCTTCTGGGTCTATCTTAGTTAAAATAGTAGATTCGTCAATGAGATTGATTTCAGGAGTAAAACAATAATTATCATCAACATTTGCTAGGTGTTCTAAGCTTACCTCAATATTAAAGAGTGACATTTCTTCTGTCTCTGCCATAGTTGAAATGAAAGGGTCCTCTACATTGGTTTCAGTGGTAAAATTATAATTATCATCTAAATATGCTTGGTTATCTAAGCATTCATCTGCTTTTAAACTAGAAATTGCTTCTGTCGTTGCGTTAGTTGCAATATCAGTGACAATCGTTTCAGTAGAAATACAATCGTTATAATCTAAATATGCTAGGTGATCCAGGCTTACATCAATATTAGACGTTGACACTTCTTCTGGGTCTACCTTAGTTAAAATGAAATGTTCCTCTGTGACATTGGTTTCAGTATTAAATTTATCACTATCAACTAAATATGCTAGGTTATCTAAGCATTCATCTGCTTTCAAATAAGACATTTCTTCTGTCTTAGCATTAGTTGCAATGAAAGATTCTTCTGTGACATTGGTTTCAGTATTAAAATTAAGGCTACTTTGATTTGCTGATCGTGAAAACTGCCCACACTCGTAATCAAAAAATAATTTATCTGTACATCCTTCTACAGTTTTTGTTGGCAAATCTACCGATTTGGATGTAATGTTGACTTGACGGGTTGTGTCGCGAGCCTCCTCCTCTTGATATTGAATAACAGTTCTCTCTTGTGCCGAATCTAATTCTTTACAATTGCTAAATATCTTTGCTAATTCCAAAGCTTCTTTCAGAGTTTGCGGCCTCTGCATTCTAATCATAAGTCTGCCGTTTTCAGCTCGCAGTCCATGAAGGAAACGTTGAAGGACCATCCCTTCAATTAGTTGAGTTTGGGGGGGTTGACCTGGTTGAGCGATTGCCCTGGCCGCTTTCTTACCCAATGTTTTCAACCGCAATAAAAATAATGAAACGTTCTCTCCTTGTCTCTGTTTACAAGAATAAAAGTCAGCAAAATGGTCAATAGTTGAGGGCTCGTCATCAAAATATTCCCTAAAACGAGCCTTGATTTCCTGCCATGTCGCCTGCTCTAAATCTGTATTGGCATCGAAAAAAATGGCTGCTGGTCCTGCTAATCTAATCTGCATAACTGTTATTAGCTGGCTAAGGGTCCACATACCCAGGAATGCAGCTGATTCTAAGGATTCTAAAAATTGTGAAACAGATGTGGAGTTAGGCTCCCCAGTGTAATATTTCACAATGTGTATGACACCCGCAATATCCGCCCTGGCCATCGCTGCCGCTTCTTCTGCGCCTACTCCAGTGAACGCTAATGGTTGCTGAGCCATCTTTTATTAATCAGTTATAGTGAATTTAACTCGATTTTTATGTACTTAAATATAAAGAAATCACCGTGCATGAGAGTAAAAGAAAAGTACCTTCTACAAATTCAGAAAAATAAGTATCTCATAAACAAACTTAGCACAAAAATAGTAACTCATACGAACTCAGACAAAAAAAAAACCTCAAATTCAGAAATAAAATGTACTAACTCTTAACTTTCAGCATAGAAACTCCTCAAATTCAGATATAAAAAAACGTATCCATAACTCAGCGCAAAAATAGTATCTCGTATAAATTCAGCACAAAAAATAGTATCTTTTATGAACTCAGCACAAAAATAATAACTCCTATAAATTCAGCACAATAAAAAGGATATTTTATGAACTCAGCACAAAAATAATAACTCCTATAAATTCAGCACAAAAATAGTAACTCCTACCCGCACTTACTCCTGGTACTCGCGAGAATCACAAAATTAAAACAAAACAAAAAAATACGCGTTGATTGGAATGATGACGCGAATATTCCTTTAATTCCTCTCACTTCTTACCAATGAAAAAATAGAAATCAAGTCCGGAAATGAAAGAAAGATACCAAATTTGCTACAACCAAAACTACATTTTTTTTTTAAACTATACTACACCCCAAAAAAAATTTGAATGCTCAACACATTAAAATATCGCGAAACAAGGGAAGCCCATCTTGCCGCCGGGTTGGAGCAAGAGGGTATTAGAAAAAGAGCGTCCGTTGCTCGAAATGAAATTGAAAGAAAATACATTTATCGTAATGCATTGTGAGCGCTAAAATAAGATTAACCTACGTCAATAAATTTTGAAATGTTCGAATCATAATTTCACCCCAACTATCTCATTTTAAGCCGAAAAACAAATAAAAACAAATCCCATCGCTGGCACCAATTTTGTCATGAAGTGATTAAAATTTGGTAACGCTTTGCTGCCACCAGCTTATGTACAAAGCCCTAATAAGCAGGCTGAGCGGTCTAGACACTAGCAATTTGGGTTCCTCGAGACGAAACTCGAGTGTATGTTTAGAAATGAGGCGAATCGAAGGAATTGGTACAACGCATTCTATTGAACATAGAAATATGGCTTTAATTGAAGAAATATATAAACTTACATGATATCAGCAAGAACCAGTGTCCTCCTCGCAAGAACCAAGAGTAGAGTGTGTCCCAGACCCTACACCTCGAGTTGGTCTTAACCCTGCGTGACCCAGTTACATCCCCTCTCTTCACCCTTAGTTGTCCAGTTAGGGTTAGCCTGTAGGTGGAGATCGACGATGGCTTGGTGCCGCAAAGATAGGTATTCAGAGTGCTGCTAAATTGGCAAGCTGGTAAGAAAGAGAACCCGTTATGAATGTTATAATTTGGGCTATTGTGCCTCAACAATAATAGATCTCGAGAAGAAATAAGAATTTACACCCGACATGTAGGCGCCTTGGTTCTGCGTGTATAAGGAATGATACATTATCTAATGCTCTTAATGATAAATAAACATAAACATATTAAATAGAAGATAATTCTAACATGAAATACTAATACACAAATACATTAAAAATAAAACATGATATCTCATTGAGATATCATGACACAAGGACCGTTTCGCCCGCCTTTGCTATCGTAACAGCTGATGAGGCACTCCGCTGGCCTTATCACTGCCAGGCACCAGTGATTGCCGAGATGGACGGGTATCAACACCACGTCGAAAGTAAATATGTCGACCTAGACAAACAAACGGTGATTACTATCTTGACGCTGTTGCTTACAAAAAATGATTATGGAGATAACGTACCTTACTCGTCCATCTCTGCACTCCCTGATGCCCGCAAGCAAGAAACTTAGGCCAGAAAAAAGTGTTGTGGGCAAAAACAGGTTTTTGCCCGATGCCGCTGCCCCGCTCAACGATGAGGTCCAAGTACCCGTTGATGACCTGATCGTTGAGCCACCGACCGGGCTCGAGGCTGGCGAAGCCCTCGTCGCTGGTGGACGGGCTGGTGCGACGGTCCCGCGTCACGGCGACCCCCGGCTCGAGCACTTGGCTCGCGTTGGCGGCGACTTCCACGCTCATACGGACACTGAAATCAATATAAATTATTAAACATATTGTAAGCATTTCTTAGGCAAGCTGAAACAGGAGAATGTTGCCGTACTTACAAAACTCCCGATTGCACCATGTCATCGTAGGCACGGTCGATCCCACCTTTGTTCCAGTGTACATTATCAGGCCGACGCCTCGCTCCCGTGTAAAACCTGTAGAGTTGAGAGATTTTAGTTGTGAGATAAAGTAAAGGTGCATTTTTTTAAAGATTAACACAATTCTGCGTTGATTTTTATTACGCTAATCGACGAACCTCTCAAAGAGCGTGAGATTGGTCGCTCCCTGACCATCCACAAACAATCGGTGGGTGTCGATGACCGTAACCCTTGGCAACGCCTGCTTCCTGATCCAGGCGTTGACGGCCAACACCGACCCGTTGCCTCCCATCCTCGGGATCGGCGGAATTGTCAGCAACACCAAATCTTCACTTTTTATAAGCAGCATGTAGATTGCTGACTTAATACTCGTGATGATTTGGCGTGCTTTCTTTTTTGCCTTAAATTGTAAAGAGGTTTAGATTATTAAATGCACATCCTCTCAAGGAAATGTATTGACCTTATCAAATTCAAGCACACAGAGAAGCAATAAAAAACAATGTACTCACAAGGATGTCGTTCGTCCCTATCAGTACAAGAACTCTCTGAAAGGCTGGCAAGTTGTTGCTTGCCCGCAGTTTTTTAAGCGTTCTTACAACCCTTGTAGCCTTCTGGCCGCTCACAGTTAACCCATCTAAAAACAAATTGGAAAAAATTAATAATCCGTGTATCAATTTATAAAAATGACAAAATCCCCCTCACACGTTGACTTTAAGAAATACATCAATTATACCTGCAGTGACTGACACTGCCGGGCGGTGTGAAATTTGAAGCCGGCTATTTTTACATCCATACAAACGATTTGACAGTTTATTCCAGACACCGACTTAAATGTTAGTCATAAATAATACATTAAATGTTAATTGTCATTTTGAAATATTCGCTTAAAAGAACCTTCGCCTCCTCCATGAAAGTTTTCCATTCAAACGACAAGTACAATCTTTGACCGCTTTTGACTGAGTCTTTGCCGCATCCTGCTAAGTGCTGTGTGTCAGCACGCGGCAAAAGAATAGACGAGTAGCTGAATAAAATATACAAGTATTCTTCGAACCAAAAATAATTGTTTTCTATCGTTTGGGGCCTTGATGGGACCGAAATAGAACCAGGCTCGATTTAGGTGTAAGTCAAGCAATCCTAAAGCGTGAGATTTTTAGGGGCGCAGCTTCCTCAATTTACTAACGAGTTTTCTCTTCGAGTTATCGAAGGTTTACTAACGATTTACTGCGTGAAATTTAAAATAGAATTAAATACCCTAAAGCAATATAAAACCCAGGTTTGGAGAGTTTTCTATAACCACGGCATTAGGATTCGCTATGAAGTGTACGATTTGAGTGGCTTATATTTTTTTCCGGCTACCCATTAGTCAATTGATTAAAATGTTCGGGCACCAAAATTGGATATTTACGAACAAGTGTCCTGCCGAGTAATTATTCCGGGCGATTTACCTCTATTATTTAAGGGAATTAAGGGGTGTTGTTCCGGGGGGGGGGGGGGGGGGGGTGGTTCCGTGTGGTGTTCCACAGCGATTAATCCAATTGTGTTCTGAGCACGTGGTAAGAAATTCAGCTTGAATACCACCGTGCACGAAAATTTTCTTATTCGACGAGGAGCTGCCGCGCGGGCTGTCTCCCAATGTGACCTTCACCGTGACCAACTAACAACAATACGGTGCTGCGCTGCAGTGCATGGATACCGCGGAAATGAAACAATTTCTCATATCAAAGTATTCCTCGTTTTGCTGTTGAAACTATTTGCCACGTGTTTGTAGACCGATTACATTGTTGCCGATATGTGTTTAGACTGACCCTCGCTTGCGAACCTCTGGTAATCCTGAGTTCGAGGAATCGCCTGTTGCCAGCCAGGCGGCAAGCTTTTTGATAGATTTGGAAATGGGAATAGAATTTGTCAAGAGCTACATGGTTTTTTAGTTCTGTAAGAAATACTTGCTCTCCTGCAGAATGGCTTCCACTCGATGACTAAATATTATTCGACTAGTGGCTCCGCCCCTGCGGCCTCCGGCCGCCAACCCCGCCAGGGGGCTCGGCCCCCTGGACCCCCGAAGTTTGTTGTTGGGGGGTTTTGCCCCCCAAACCCCCCAGTCGGTTATTTGGGGGGCTTCGCCCCCCAAAATTGGTGTTTTAACGCACGAAGTTGACCAATGTTCGCGAACTCTCGCGACTTTGTCCCCGATACCGACGCATTACGAAAAAAAAATCACAATATCGTCTGTAATTTTCAGATTAATTTTTAGTCTCAATTCCATGTGTTAAAAAAAAATACTCGATGTTTATGATCAGTAGTTGCGCAATCACGAGACTTCCCCCAAATGCGGCTGGCTGTAGCGAGCCCCCTCTCTCCACGATGATTTATATGCACTTGGTGGGGCCATGTGTTTTTTGCAGAAAGTAGTAGGGTCGTATGTTTTTGTTTTTGTGAAAAGATTCCCCCCCCCCCCCCCCTAAAAGGGCCCAATTTTGGGCTGGCGGATGAGAAATTTTAAGTTTGAATAAAAAATGAACACTTTTACACGGGTACCAATTTTCAATTCTATGATTTTAAATATTTAGGTACTTTGGTAAACAATGAAAACAAATTAGAAAATGAAATTAAAAGAAGAATTGAACAGGCAAATTTTTTTTATCAAAAAGTAAGGAAACTTTTATGGAATGAAGACTTCCCCAAAAAATGCAAGTTATTATTATACAAAGTTTATTTTTTACCCATCCTTTTGTATGGGTGCGTTACTTGGACGTTGAGTGGAAAGTTGGAAGATTTGTTGCAAGGAGCAGAGATGAAGTTTGTGAGAAGTATGGCTGGTGTGACAAAATTGGATAAGCAGAGGAGTTGTGAATTGAGGAAAAGAATGGGAGTTGAAAGTTTAAGATTTAGAGTAGGCAAAGAAAGATTGGGTTGGTTTGGAAAAGTGAAAAGGATGGAAGAAAGCAGGATAACAAAAAGATTTTTTGATATTGAATATAAGAAACGAAGAGTGGGAAGGCCCAGAGAAAGATGGATTATGCAGGTTAGAAGAGATGTTGAAGAGAGAGGTGAAGAGTGGGAAAAGGTTGTTGAAGAAGAAAGATGGTGGGAAAACAAAGAAAAGTGGTCGAACGAAGGGAAGAAGATGACGGGGAGGAAGACGGCGGAGAAGAAGAAGCCAGGGAAGATGGAGATAGAGAGAGTTAATTAAATATATATATTTTTTTTTTGGATGGTGGGTTCTTGGCAAGAATTCACCGAGATATCCGTGTGCCCATGTGCAATTTTCTACCCGTTGCTATTAATGGATTAAGGAAATAAAATGATAAAAAAAATGTGTCCAAATTTGACGGGTGTACCCCCCCAAAAAAGGGCCCATTTTGGCCAGACCGAAGCGAAACCCCTGCAGTGAGTTGAAGAATGTGTGATCGAGTGCGTTTCCAGAATTTCATAAAGTTAGGAAAATAATTGCCAAGTTTAATCGCAAGTTTTTTTTTCTGCTAAATGACCCCCTCAAAAGGGCCCAATTTTGGGCTGGCTGATTTGAAAATTTCGATTTGAATTGAAAATTGTCGCTTCTACACGGGTATAAATTTTCAATCCTCCAAGTCCAAATTTGGTAGGTGAACCCCCCCAAAAAGGGCCCATTTTGGTCAAACCACAGCGAGACCCCCTCGTTGCTCCCATTTATGATGTATCGAGTGCGTTTTCAAAATTTCATAAGAATAGGATGAGAACTTTAGGCGTGCATAGACATGTCTGAAAATGTTGAAAACACACCGAACCACAGGGATAATATTAGTATAGGGATGTTCCTTAGGTATCCCCGTTAGCAGACCGTAGTTCACTGCTAGTGTTGTTTTCAATGTGCGAAAGATTGTAATTTTATTTGGACCGGTACCGAACCAAGATTTATTTTTGGGGGGGAGGGGGGGCAAGATCAGGATCGGGATCCAAAATATGCTTGGTTAGGAAGGGAGTCCCACTTCTACTTCCTATAGAAAAGTCGTAAATTCACAGAAAATACTGCCTGTATATTACCATGTTGACTAAGGAAACGCAGTTATTTGGCATACCAATTTATTTGGTTTTGTCAAATTAGACTTACCATGAGCTGGGAGACCATTTCTTCTGCAGAAGCGAACCATCATCGAATCGCCGACAACCAGAATAGAGTCCATTGTAAACACGAAATATCCACGAAACAAACACGAAAACACGAAATAAACACCAAATGTCACGAATTAAACAAGAAAAATAAAAACAAAAAGTCACGAAATATCCACGAAAAGTCACGAAATATCCACGAAATGTCACGAAATATCCACGAAACAAACACGAAAACACGAAATAAACACCAAATGTCACGAATTAAACAAGAAAATAAACACGAAATAGACACGATATAAACACAAATACTCGGCAGCAAATCACAGAGGGCGTTATGACCGGAGTAAGCAATGGGTGGATAAGCACTGATGGCTGGCGAGTGACTTTATTTTACACCCCTCACTGTGTTGGTGGAATCATTGTGAGGAAGTCGCATTCGCAAGTGTTTCGCGCGGCGCGGCGCGCCGCGCTCAGGTGGTTGAGTATCATTTTCTCAGTTTTACCAAAGGGCAATTAAACCGGGCGCTAAAATGGAGTTGAATAGAGAAAAGTGTTCTTTCGAAAACTGCGCGAATATAAAGAAAATAAGTGGCCTATCTTTTTTTTGCTTTCCAACGCGTCCAGGCGAGCGACTTGACGAGTGGATGCGCAATTGCGACAACGATAATCTTTACTTGCGCACTAACAAACAATTAAGTAAGTTATCAGTGTGTCAAAGGCATTTCACGAAGCCGAGCTTCACCAACACGCTGCACTCAAAGGTTTATCGGGACGCAGTTCCGACGCTGGACGGTAAGTTGCTGCATGATTTGATCGACATAAACTCGTCAGAAGTATTCCATGCCGATGCTAATGCTCAAATTAATCAAGAAATCGCGATCGAGACAGACTCTACAGAGTTCATTCTAGATGAGATCCATAGTATAACTCCAATAGATGGGTCCGCGACTCTAAGGTCGGCTACTGATGCTGTCGTTGAGACTCCAGTTAATGACATAGAAATCGAGTGTCTGCCGGCGCCGGCCACGGCTGGACACCTGACCCCTGACCCAGACGCGTGCACGCCACGCAAATTGAAATTAAAACGTAAAGTTAAAGGGTTACAGATCAGGAATAAGAAAAAAAACGGCAAGATTACTCATTTGCGGCGCGCTCTCCAAACTGAGGTGAAAAGGGAACTCTCCAAAGACGAGATTATCAGTGGAGCTAGCAAGTATGTTTCAGAGTCTTTTCTCACTCTGTTAAAAATGCAGATCAAGCAAAGCCCTCCCAGAGTTGGACGAAGGATGAAAGAGAATTAGCTCTCGATATTCACTATAAATCGCCAGGCGCATATTTCCCACTGAAAGATTCACATGGTTTCTGTTTTCCGTGCAAAGCAACAATTGACACTTGGCTTAATCAGACCGAACTATCTCCGGGTGTGTGCGACGCGCTGCTGAGAAAGCTCGCAGAAAAAGTTGCCGCCATGGGCGCACTGGAGAGGCAGTGTGTTTTGATGTTCGATGAGATGTCGATTAAAAAGGACTTTCGCTACAGCGGCAAATACGACCTGATCGAGGGATTTGAAGATTTAGGCGAGTTAGGGCGAAATGCGAAGATCGGTACCAGCATTTTGGTATTCATGATTCGAGGACTCCAGCACAATTACAAGATGCCGGTTTCGTATTACGTCGCCAAATACGGTGTTTCTAGCGATTCCCTTGTGAAAATATTGAAAAACAATATAAGCAGCTTGTTTGAAGTCAGCCTCATCGTCCGAGCCATCACTTGCGACCAGGGGCCTTGCAACAGAAAGCTGGATGCGATGCTAGACGTGGATGAGCAGAAGCCATACTTCGTGCACCCAAACAGCAATAAAATGTATGCCTTATTTGACGTACCACACCTGGTTAAAAGTGTCAGAAATAATTTGATGACCAAGGATTTTTTTGTCAAGTTTGATGGCGTCGTACGCCAGATTTCCTGGAAAGACATTGTAAATGCCTATCACATTGATATCGCCTCGTGTTTGGCGAGGGGGGCTGTGAAACTGACCCGGAAACATTTGGCACCAAACGGTTTTGAGAAGATGAAAGTGAAGTTGGCGGTGCAAATATTCTCAAATTCCGTATGTGCACTTATTTCCACTGTGGTAAAAACGAGTCAACTTCGTAGCGTAACAGCAGAGTGGACTGCATTATTCTGCAAACGAGTCAACGATATTTTCGATGCTTTAAATAGTTCTCGCCTTACGAGCCCTAACCCCTACAGTTGTGCCCTAGCAATTAAACACCAAAGAACAGGGGAATGTTTGAGCCAAGCGATGGACTTCATCGACACGTGGGTTTGTCGCGTAAGGTCAAATCGTGACGCGCTGAAACCTCCCTGCTTCGCCGGGCTGAAAATGACGACCGGGGGCATTCTCGCATTGTGGCAGGATCTGCGCGGCGAGGGCGTGACCTAGCTGATGACGGGTAGATTATGCCAGGACCCGTTAGGAAACCTTTTCTCGGTCATGCGAAACCGCAATGGATATGATCGCAATCCCTCGTCGCAGCGAGTGAGAAAAATATTGCAGCATATAATTTCCATGAAGCTTACGAAATCTGGCAGTAATGCCAATTGCGCAGCCGACGCTGACGTAAGCGTTCTCGGCCTGTCGTCGGTCGAGATACGCGAACTAATGGAAGATCCCGATGATCCGGAACCAGAAGCCGATACTCCTGTCGAAGATGCTTGGTCTATGTATGACAAATTATCGCCCGAGTTTATCGAGCTGGCCCGAGTAGAGGCGGATGCGAATGAAGAGTCACTCCGAATCGAGGCCGAGAGAGATGAAGAGGCCGAGTGCTGTCAATATACCGAGAGGTTTGAAGAGGCCGAGTTATCGGACGACGATCACAAAGAACAACTACAATCGGTTGATCTGTCGAAGCCATCCCATTCACCCCAACTCGTTTAATTCCAGCCTGGAAACAAATGCGATATCGTCTTTCGCTGGCTTCGCTGCGTTCTCGGTTTTAAGAAGTTGAAGTGCGAAGACGGCAAGCACGCCTTGGTGGAAACGAACAGAAACTTGGAGATCACGGAGGAGCTGCTTATATTGTATCGAGCTTATTTGAACAGGGACGGAACCGAGCTCGGCTGGCTCTGTTCTCCGACAAAGCTACTCCGTGAAGTAGTTTCCGGAGCACTACAGACATTTGCACGGGTTTTCCCGGAAGCGTTCGCTAAAAAGGGAGTGAAGAAGATCTGCATGGACGCTGTCTTTACAGATGTCAACTCAAAGTTTCCTGGTTGGCTCGATGCGACGTCCCAATGCGTAGAACATAGAAAGTTCTTATTGGGCCACTTAATTCAAGTTAAATTGTTTAAGGAACGCAAATGGCGCTCAATAGAATCGAGGATGCCTAAGCCGGCAAAGCCCGCCGCCAACACAGGAAAGACAAACGAAAGAAAGAGGAAAAATGAAGAACCACCGGAAAAAGCACACCCTCGATATCAAAAACAGCAAAATTTACGTAACGCGTGATTTTTTGTGTGCCACGATGGAGAGCGACTTGCCGCCGGCGATAGGCAATGGACTCGATCGTTGCGATTTCTGTGAAGTTGATGTGAAGTTACTCTGCACTTGCATTGCTTCGTTCTGGGATATTGTTGTTATTGTGTATTGGATTGGTTACAGGTTTTGTTGAAATTGGCGGCTTTAGTCATTAAGTTATTTTCATTCAATGTTAATTGCAATGGTTATTATTTGTATTATTAATCCATTTATGTATTAATTAACTATTTTATTTGATGATGAATGTTCGCCAGGATTTTGGGTTGCAGATGGCAGATGGAGCGCACTCCTCACGGTGTCAATATTTGTAAATAAAAACCTGACAGATTAATATTTTCAATATTATTTATTTCAGTGCCTCGAGATTGGGTAAAGGGAGAAATCATAGTGTTATTCAAGAAAGGAGACAAAAAAGAGTGCAAAAATTATAGAGGGATAACTCTACTAAGCCATTGTGCAAAAATTATAGAGGGATAACTCTACTAAGCCATTGTGCAAAAATTATAGAGGGATAACTCTACTAAGCCATTGTGCAAAAATTTATGAAAGAGTGTTAGAAAAAAGATTAAGAGATGCGGTAGAAGATGATTTAAGAGAAGGACAATATGGCTTCAGGAGCAAAAGATCTACTGTAGACCTGATTTTTACAATCAGGCAAATAATGGAGAAAAGATGGGAAGAGGGAGAAGATATGTGGATGACGTTTTTAGACATCGAAAAAGCATATGACCATTTGCCAAGAAAAATTGCGTGGAAGTGTTTACGTCAGAAGTCAGTGGAACCTGGGATAATAAGAAGGATCCAGAGCCTTTATTTTAATTGCAAAAGTCGAGTATGTTCAAGAGCAGGACAATCGGATTGGTTTCAAGTGAAGAGTGGTGTGAGACAAGGAATTGTGTTGTCGCCTTTGCTTTTCGCCATCGTTATGGATGAGTTGGTGAATCGGGTGGGTGTTGAAGAAGTGGATACAAAGTTGATGATTTATGCGGATGATGTTTTGTTATGGGGAGCAACGAGGGAAGAAGTTCAAGAGAGGATAGAGAAGTGGTCTGAAGCTACCAAGGAATTTGGATTAAGGATAAGCCAAGAGAAAAGTGTATCTGTAGTTGTTCATAGAGGAAAAAAAATGAAGATGGACAAGCTAAAACTATTTGGTAAGGATATCGAGCTGAAAGAAGAATTTAAATATCTAGGAAGTGTAATAAGTCAGGATGGCAAAATTGAAAAGGAAATTAGAAGAAGAATATATCAAGCTGGTTGTTTGTACCAAAAAGTAAGAAAATTGATATGGAATGTGGATTTTCCAAAGAGATGCAAATTATTGCTATATAAAAATTATTATTTGCCAATTTTGACGTATGGAGCAGTGACGTGGACAGTAAATGGACAGATGGAAGATTTGTTGCGGGGTGCCGAGATGAAATTTATACGGAGTATGGCAGGTGTGACCAAGTTGGATAGAGTGAAGAGTACAGTTTTGAGGAAGCAAATGGGAGTTGACGAATTATGTTTTACATTGGGAAAAGAAAGATTAATGTGGTATGGACACATGAAGAGAATGGACGACAACAGGTTACCCAGACAAGCTTTCAACCTGTTGTATGGAATAAGAAAAGCGGGAAGACCTAGAGAAAGATGGATTAATCAAGTACGAAGAGACGTGGAAGAGAGAGGTGAAGACTGGAAGAGAATAAATGAGGTGGAAAAATGGTGGAAAGATAGAGATAAATGGAAGGAATTGGTGGAACGAAAAGAAGAAGAAAAAGACGTGCAGGAGAGTTCAGTTGAATAAGAAATAAGAAAATAGTTTGGCAGTCTATTTTTGTTTTGTTGGTGTTGCCTATATTTTTAATTTTCTACCCGCGAAACAAGTATTTTATGGAGGAATAAAAATTGATATAAAAAAAAAAATTATTTCATCTATTTGGCGCGGGGACGGAGCAATGCAGCTAGAACTACGTCACATTTGGGGTAAGCGAACCGATTATGAGCACAACACCCAATATGGGCACATTCCCAGTTAAATTCCTAAAATAAAAAGCCATATTCTTTTTCATCCCGCTCGGAAATTGGCGTCTCACTTTTAGTAAACGGGTGCACATAATCGGTACGCCTTCCCTGTTTGCAATTTTTTTCTTACAGGGTGGGCGTGAGTGAGGAGGGTGGGGTGCACAGGAGGGGGGGGGGGGGGGCTTTATTATTTTGGTACAGGTTGTCACTTGCAATCGGCCTGTCCATGCTAATATCGCGGCAACCCCTCCTATTTCTAACCGAAGCCATCAGTTCATCACTGCGTATATATAGCACGTACATGGTTATAGATTTACGTCTGATACATCGGGCATTACGTAAACTAGAATTTAATTTAATCTTTAAAAGCCACTTCGCATCTTGGTGACATATTTTATGGGTGAGCAATTTGTTGTACTTCTCCGCGGTGAATTTCACGCTTTGAGTCGGCTGGCCGGCGCGATGGCCGCTGCTTCTACGAATACCCAGCAGCTAGCCATCATAATTCTCTCTCCCTCTCTCACTCTCACTTTCTAGGTCTTTCTATACCTCCCTCGACAGCGACCCTTTGACGGGCGAACGGAAGGATCAGGAAGATCGGCCTAAACCAACGAAATCTCGCAAAACTTTGTTCATTTTATAATTGTCTTCAAGAAAATCCCAACCACACCCGTGAAATGCTGAAAATTGATTGACTATTCAGCTAGCTAAATGACAATTGCTTACAGAGAAGAGGAGTTTATTATGTATAATATATTTTATTTTTTTATATATATTTTATTTTAATATTTAAGAAATACTTTAACATTATTGTTTGTCCAAAAGCACATATATGCAAAATTTTAAAAGTCACAAATAATGTTGTCTTCAATTGTCGCGGCACGTTCCGCGGGCCGCCTAGCGAGACCGCGGGCCGCCGAGACAACCACCCTCCGCCCGCACCCACGTCCCACCGGAGCCGTCTCCGATACCCCACTCTCCGATGGCCCACCTACCTTTTTTTCAGCCGATGTACCTGCGTCGGCAAGGCCCGGTTACACAACACCACTTTACTCACTACGACGACCAAACTGCCTGCTACGCGGTGAATTCAAATGCTAAAACTAGCAGTGCAACCAATCAATTGCATATTATTGTATTATTAAGGATATCGGTCACGAATTAGTCCAATCTAGTTGTTACTGGACATCACATGAACTGAACTTACATTCACAGGAACTCTTCAGAAAGTTTCCTGATGGGGTCCGCTGTTCGTAACTGCTCGATATAAAGTATTTTGTCACGTTTACTTCTGTGAGCGTTTGTTGCAGCGCTCAGCATTTACTGGCATCGAATAGCTCAGCTCAATAATTAGAGTTTGTCTATTCTTTGGTATTAAATGTGATTTGGTATGTGTCGTGTATGTAGATAGGCAATTGAATGTCACCGCGGTTGAGGTGCTAGCAAAGAACGACAGATGGCGCAACTGTAGTCCTTACTGGTTCCTACTGGGCGTGAACTGCTGTGTGTCGCCATATTGTAGCCAGTTCTACAGCAGTCTCACTCTTGTACGCTTCGGAGCATTCCGCATTATTAAAACATATACATATCCAACTAACTTGTGTCTGGTTAAATAGGACCCCGTCCTGATCCCTTACCAAACACAATATTGGCGACGAGAATCACGAACTCAAGCAAATCGAGAGAATAATTGCGACCGCGTGCTGAGTTCCACTTTCAACATGCCGACTTTCGGGAAGGTTGAAGAGTATAAAACTACAGAATCGTGGCAAGAGTATATCGAACGCCTAGAATGCTACTTCGAGGCTAACGATATCGTTGCTGCAAAGCGGGCGATTATATTTCTCAGCGTATGCGGACCAACCACATACTCGATATTAAGATCATTGGTAAGTCCAAAGACTCCAAAATCAATTCCGTACAAAGACATCGTGGCCGCCCTCGGGAATCATTTCAACCCGAAGCCGTCAGCAATAGTCAGCCGTTTTCACTTTAATCAATATCGTCAGGGCCCAACTCAAAAGCTTGTCGATTTCGTGGCCGAACTTCGCCGGCTGAGCGAACATTGCGAGTTCGGTGACCAGCTCGAAAACATGTTACGGGACCGGCTCGTCTGCGGTGTCAATGATCCACAATTGCAGCGCCAGCTGCTGGCAATCCCCAATTTGACCTTTACTAAGGCCCAGGAAGATGCAGTGGCGATGGAGGCGGCCTTCGCCCAAATGAAGGATTTACGCCCTTCTCCGCCCAACGATGTTCACGAGGTGCACACCTCACGCTCCAAACGCAGCACGGAAAGGACTCCGGGTGCCACATGCTTCCGTTGCGGTGGCCACCACAGCCCTAAGACGTGCCGTTGGATAAATGAAGAGTGTCGGTATTGCTGTAAAATCGGACACATAGAGCGCGTCTGCCTGGCTAAGAAGAAGGAAGAAGGGGAAAACAAATCCAGAAAGGTCACGAAGCACGCTCCTTGGGGTGGTAAGACCAAGACCCACTTCGTAGAACAGGTCTCGACGGACGACATCTACGGAATCTTCAGCATCAGCAACGCTTCATCAGTCACGCCTCCGTTCAAGACGAAGGTGGTCGTGGAAGGGGTTCCACATGAATTCCAAGTGGACTCGGGATCAGTAAGGACCATCATGGCGGACAAGACATTCCAGAATTTTTGGCCACGCCTGGCTAAGAATCTACAACATGACAGCATCGGTCTACGCACGTGGTCTCACGCGAAACTGAAGGTCAGTGGTACCATGCTAGTCTCTGTCGAATATGGAAGCCAGAAGAAGTCTCTGCCGCTGACAGTAGTAGAGGGACTAGGAACTAGCCTCTTGGGTCGCGACTGGTTCGAGGCCCTCGGCATCGGACTCACGGGTATACTGAACATTTCCGTGGGTTCCGTGGAAACCATTGTGAACGAGTTCGCCGAAGTTTTCCAGGACGAATTAGGAGCATTCAAGGGACCGCCAGTATCAATCGACATCGACAAGGACGTAACGCCGCGATTCCTCAAACCTCGGAAGCTTCCTTTCGCCCTGCAGCCGAGGGTAAGTGAAGAGCTGGACAATCTTCTCAAACAAGGCGTACTCACTCCTGTCAGACACTCGAGGTGGGCCACGCCCATCGTTCCGGTTGTGAAGCACGACAAGTCAATCAGGATTTGCGGTGATTACAAATGTACAGTCAACAGGGCTGTGACTTTAGAAACCTATCCACTGCCTACAATAAAGGAAATGTTGGCGTCTCTCACAGGAGGAGTTTTCTTCAGTAATCTAGATATGAAACAAGCATATCAGCAGTTAACGCTTGACGACGACTCCGCTCATCTGTTGACGATCAACACCCACAAGGGTCTATTCAAGGTGAACAGACTCCAGTTCGGTGTCTCTTCGGCGGTAGCGATTTTCCAAAGGTTCACAGAGACACTTCTCGCGGGACTGGAGGGAGTGAAACCATACCTGGATGATATTATCATCATGGGCCGCGACGAAGACGAACACCACTCACGGCTGCGCGAGGTTCTACGCAGACTCGCTGACGCTGGACTCAGACTACAGAAGAGCAAATGTAAGTTCGCGGTGAACGAACTTGAATTCCTAGGATTTAAGATTTCAAATAGGGGAGTTCATCCGACAGCTCAGAAGGTTAGGGCTGTCCAGGAAGCTACCACTCCCCAGAACAGAGCGCAGCTGCAAGCTTTCCTCGGTCTTATTAACTTCTACGCGTGCTTCCTCAAGAACAGAGCATCGGTGTTAGAACCGCTGCACCGTCTGCTAGACAAGGGGGCAGAGTGGTCCTGGACTACTCGACACGCGGAAGCCTATGCGGAGGCTAAGAAGATGCTACAGACGGACAAGGTGTTAGTACACTACGACGAGAGCCGTCCACTGTTCCTGGTTTGTGACGCATCTCCGTACGGGGTCGGCGCCGTGCTCAGTCACAAGGGTTCCGATGGTCAGGAAGCGCCGATTGCGTTCGCGTCGCGAACCCTGACATCGGCTGAACGGAACTATGCTCAATTAGATCGTGAAGCACTGTCACTGGTGTACGGAGTAACCTATTTTCACCAGTACTTGTACGGCCGGTCGTTTGAAATGTTTACAGATCACAAACCTCTACTGGGGTTGCTAAACGAAGCGAAACCAATACCGCAGATAATCTCCCCGAGAATGCTGCGGTGGAGTTTACTCTTGGGCGCTTACGACTATAAACTCACTTACCGATCAGGGAAACTAATGGGCAATGCCGACGCATTAAGTAGATTGCCTATTACAGCGCCGGATTCCGAAGTCCCGGCACCAGCTGATGTTCTGCTGCTAGAAGCCGGAGAGAATTTTCCAGTCACCGCAGAGGACGTCGCAAAGTGGACAACAAAGGATCGAGTCCTGTCACGGGTCCTATTCTGGACTCTTCACGGCTGGCCGGAGGACCGTCAACCAGAGGAATACCAACCATTCGTGAGTCGAGCACAAGAATTGTCTATTCACAAGGGGTGTATACTGTGGGGTACAAGAGTCGTGTTGCCAGAAGCTGCACGTCCGATGCTACTGGAGACACTACACTCGACGCACCCAGGCATCGTTAACATGAAGGCCCTAGCGCGCAGCTACGTGTGGTGGCCGAATATAGACGCGGATGTCGAGAGGGTCGTGAAAAACTGCTCGACGTGCCAGGAGTCCCGCCATGCCCCGGCGAGAGCTCCGACACATTCATGGGAGTGGACTACCAAACCATGGTCCAGGCTTCATCTAGACTTTGCAGGTCCCCTCGATGGACACATCTACCTGATTGTTGTCGACTCACACTCGAAGTGGCTGGAAGTTTTCAGGGTCACTTCAATGTCTTCAATAACAGTGATAAAAATACTGCGACGATTGTTCGTCACTCACGGCCTACCGAATGTTATAGTTTCGGACAACGGTACTGCTTTCACATCAACAGAGTTCAAGAGCTTTGCGGCGAGGAACGCGATTCGGTTGACCACGAGTTCGCCGTACCATCCATCGTCTAATGGACAAGCGGAACGAATGGTACAGACTGCGAAAGAAGCCATCAAACGCATGAGTAAGGCGGAAGATTTTGAGATTCAACTATCTAGATTTCTACTCGCACAGCACAACACTCCTAGTGCGACAACTGGCAAGTGCCCAGCTGAACTACTCATGGGACGGAGGATAGCCACACTTCTCGACCGTGTCCACCCGGATCTGACAGCCAGCATTCATCGCCGACAAGAAGATGCCGACAGGGGAAAGACATCGTCCGTAACCCGCATTCTTTCTCCTGGAGATCTAGTGAATTACAGGAATTTCACACAGACTGGCCCAAGGTGGGTTCCGGGTGAAATAGTTGAAGCTACCGGACCAGTTTCTTACAAGACTAGAACTAGCAATGGCTCTCTAGTACGACGACACATCGACCAGCTCCGCTCGTCAGCAAATACTCATCACGAATTGCAGACAACTGTTCCAGATCTACAAACCACTACGCACGCAGACCAACCGACGAGCCCCGATAACCCTACAACCCCGGCTACAACTGCGAGCCCACCGAGCGCTCGACCGCAGAGGAATAAACAAGCGCCCGCCTGGATGCAGGACTTTTCAATCTAGGTGGGGAGGGGTGTCGTGTATGTAGATAGGCAATTGAATGTCACCGCGGTTGAGGTGCTAGCAAAGAACGACAGATGGCGCAACTGTAGTCCTTACTGGTTCCTACTGGGCGTGAACTGCTGTGTGTCGCCATATTGTAGCCAGTTCTACAGCAGTCTCACTCTTGTACGCTTCGGAGCATTCCGCATTATTAAAACATATACATATCCAACTAACTTGTGTCTGGTTAAATAGGACCCCGTCCTGATCCCTTACCAAACACAATAGTATGTTCTTGCAATTTTGGGAGAGATCCAATATTTTTTTGTTTTTGAAGTAAAAAATTGAAATGCTATCAACGGTCATGATTTTTAGCTGTTGCCTTTACTGATTTCAATAAGACTTACTTCATATCCTTTAAAATTATGAACCAAGGATAAATGATCAACTATATCCCTTAAAGATTCCTGGTGATACGTGAATCGGCGTGTTCCATTTATTTGCGAGAAACTCTATTATATATACAATATTTGGGATTGTAGTAAAATGCGGCCACATGCAAAGATAATTTTGCAGTAAGCTGCAAGGAGCTTCGATTGAGTTTTCCTTGCATGTTTGGGGAATTAATTTTGTATATTATATTTTCTTCTCTGAGGTAATTTCAAATTTCAATAACTATTGTTACGTTTTGAGAGTCAAATGGCTTCCAATTTTACCGATCAATTGAGATTATAGCTATGGGTATTTTCACTAAAGTGGGGAATGCCTCCTTTGACGGCAAATTAGAGGAATGTCCAAAAAGGATGACCCCAGAACGATGTTGAAAGCAAATAATCAATCGGTATACCGTCTAATAATTCACTTATTCACGAGCGTGCAACTCGTTGAAAACAAATGTCCAAGGAAGCCCCAAATTTCTCAGTTTATTCCGGTAGCGTTAAAGACAGCGAAACAAGAAATCAAATGTGTGTTATAAGTTTTAACCATTACAGATTATTATAGATATAGATAATATTTATAATAGATAGATTTTAGATAGCAACTCGCAATCAGAATATTTTGGAAGTTCTTGTCATTGTTCTAGCCAATTAAATTTGTAGAAATGTACATTTATGGTATTATAGTAATGTTTTAATGAGTTTTTCTAATTCTTATTCAGGTACGTTGTTCCCTATATAACATAAGTATTATATTAAATAAATGGATTGGTTGCCCTACTCGCTTAGAGCATTTGAATTCACCGCGTAGGAGGCATTTTGGTCGTCGTATTGAGGAGTGTGGTGTTGTGTAACCGGGCCTTGCCGGCGCAGGTAAAATGGCTGCAAAAAGGGTACATGGGCCATCGGAGAGTGGGGTATCGGAGAGTCCACCGTCCCACCACCCACCCGCCTCCAAGGTATCCAAATGACATTCTCCCCGCTGCATCGAAACAACGCTCGGTTTGCATTCACCCTAGATTGTTTTATTAGAAACTTAATATCAATTCATAAATTTCATCCCGGCACCGATACGAATTTTGGAATGGATATTTCGTTTCTAATAGTAAATAGCTGATAAGCACATTCGCAGTCGATAACCAAAAGTAAATGTGAATCTTTTAAAAATCACTTTCCATCATGAATTAAATAGCAATTAAGGTCTGCTGAATAAAAAAGTAATGAGCATAATTAAATAAACTGCAAAGCATAATATTATGGGACTAATTGTTGCCGAGTGTGTGCCATTAATTTGTCACATAGTTGTGAAAGAATCAAATAAAATTTCAAATACATCTTAATTTAATGAAGGCATATAGATCATAAAACGATTCGTGATCGTTCGTCAATTTGCACAATGCATTTACGGTCCCGTCGTCGTCGTACCCCAGCTGCGAATCCCAGCATTTGAAAATCGCGGTCTATGCTCTGGGATTCTCTGGGATTCTTGGTTTTGTGTGCGACACTAGCGTGCATAATCCCACGGCGCCTGGCGGAACTAAGCCAAGCTGCGAGCGTGCTGTCTTAGCACTACGTTAGGCTTCTGGGCTACTCCAAATTCAATGCTTCCAGTTATCTGGAGTTTTGCACCCGTTAGCTGAAGCAGACTCGAACGCAAGCTTCCTAACTTCCTTCGGAGGCAAACCATAATAAAGGTCAGCGGCTCTGAGGAGGTAAGTTGCCAGATCTTTCTCTTGCTGCAGCGGCAGCACGCGATTATGTGCATTATACCCAACCGTTTTCGGTGCGGTGTTATCTTGCATGTTCTGTCCGATGATATGACAATGACTAACGTGGTCGTCAAGAAATTCTGTCAAATAATAATAACAACTTTTCATGAAGAATGTTTGAAGAAATTTCTCAAATCCTTTTTAATTTTCCTTTTTCTTGATACACATTGGCAATTTATTAAATAATTTAACACGTGAGATAATATGTTCCTTTTTATCCAAGCATTCACTCTGATCTAAGTTAAAATTAGCATTTCCTATTCTCATATCATACGCGTGTCTTACCTCCGATGCATTAAATCACCTTGAATTAAATTCTTATTTTGGCAGCCTTCAACATTTCGTGTCTGGCAGACTGCTCACTTTTCAAACTGGTTTTTAGCGCAGCATCATCAGCGTAAAGTATCTTTACAGCAGTGATTGCGAAGGAAAAGCGATGATCCGAGCTCCGTATCGTAGCAACACGCCGTGTCAAAACTTGAGGTTATAGAAATTTACACTCTCAAATGAAGAATTTTGAATGATTAATTATTTGCAATTGCGCTGCGATAGTTTACTTAATTATTAATACTTAATAACTACTTAATTACTTAATTACTAATTAATACTACTTAATAACTAATTACTTAATTAATGGTAAAATGAGCAGGCAATTATGTTGTTTACTTTTCCTCTGCCTCCTTGAACCAATGAATTTGAAATACTTAGAATTAATATCTAGAACAGAGCCTGTCAAATTAAACATTAGGTCAGAATTTTTACTGAAATCGGTTGGAAATGGTATCTCTTCTACCGCATTTATAATTAAACAGCTGCGCTAAGCAGTAGTAGTAGGCTGTAGGCCCTAATACAGAAACTGGTAACAATAACAGTGATTGGACAAGGAAATATTTCTCAAAGCGGCTGTATTTTTAAGGGCGTAAGCTTGAGTAAGCATATATTGCTTACCAACACACTTACCTACACTTCGTTTGCGCTATGCGCATATGCTTGCGCTATGCGCATATGCCTGTGCCCTGTGGACACCCAAGGTTGAGCGAAGCTCGAGCTTGTTCTGGACTATACGTGTTTTCAGCGATTCAACCATATTTACGCGCGATTTCGGACAACCCACGGATTGGATCCGTCGCATTGCCGATCGTTCTTGATGGCGTGGTTGATAAAAATGTACTTAAAATATTTTATATCGGCACATTGCAATCATCGGGGTTGTCAATCCTTCGGCTCACACAAGTGAATTAAACTTGAAATTAGCTTTCATTAATAATCGTTATAATGTGTTTTATGGACCTTACATCAAAAAATAACAAGTAAATAAAATTTTACGTTGTAATGATGGGTTAGTAGCATGTTTGTTAGGCTCCTCTACAGTGAATGTCGAGGGTCAAAAGCAGTTGGTTTTTCATAGCTTCACGTATCGGATGTCCTGTAACTGGTTGCTACCTAATGGGACGCCGAGGGGGTAGGATAGCAACTGTACATAAAATTTGGATTAGATTTATGGGTTTTATTTGGGGGTTGGTACAAAGATAGTGGATTTCGGAGGCTAGTGATAGTGGATGTTGCTAGTATGAAAGATTGCCAGGCTCTGACGAGAACAGCTCTGTGCACAGGTATCTGCTGTTTAGCATCGTCAGCATAGTTGCTGCTAGGAGCAAAGGTTGACTTTGCTCGTATATAGTGTAACTGGCTATCTGTTACATCCCTCCTTCCTGCGAAGAAGAGCCACTGAGGGTGGAAAAACGGCGAGCTGATTATTAAAAAAAAAAAAAAATTTAAGAATTAAATTATTGACAAAACAAAAAAAGGAATAAAAAGGCTCGATACAATGTAAATCAGCTTCGTCAAAAATTAAAATGTTATGGTTTAAATCATTAAAGTCTTAATAGAAAAAATAAAATAATTCATTGAATAATTCATAGAAATAACCGAATAAAGGTAGAAAACAAATTCTAAAATAACTAAATTAAATTAAAATTGTAGTGGCAATGTGAACGAAAAAATCAAATGGGATCAAATTTTACAAAACAAAAGAACACAATAATAATAATATTCATTAATTATTCATTGATTGGAAAGTTACTTATTTGATTGATTGTTTGAGTGAGTGGAAACATGTGGTAGTTGAAAATGATTCAAGGGAAAACCGGGAAAAAAAAAGGAAACGAGAAAACAAATTCGGGGGGAACATGCACGCACACGCAAAGAGAATCGAGGGCATTCGTTAGTGCTGTAGTTGTATTACTTGGGAAAATTATGAGCGCACTGAGTTTACTGATCTGTTCGGAGACTGACAACGCACACGTGGAGTTGAAGATGACAGTTCGCGCGTGGGGTTTGACATGTGTCAGTGTCGCTTGGAGCGCATGGTCGACTGACGTGTACTGCTGATCGTTGCACTTGCTTATCGCCTCGACGACTCGACTTGCTCGTCTCGGGGTCAGCGTTCTCCGTGACGTCTCGGATGTGCGGTCCTGGGTTCGATGCGAGTTGGATAATCGCCTCGACTGCTTGACAGTGGTGGTGCTTGATGGTCGCTTTTGCTCCATCTCTGGTCTCTGATTTCGGGTTTGGTTTGTTTTGGAAGACGGGAGTACAACTATGCTGGTTGCGCAATGATGGGTGATTGAAGGAAACGGGTAGTATCGGTTAGAGTAATTTGGCAATAATTTCGGGAGGGTGTTTAAGGCGCATGGATATTGGGGTTTCAGGACGCGATTACTGACACGTAAACACGGGGACTGAGAGACTGTTGTTGTTGAACCTTTGAGTATGGTTCGTGCTCGATGTGCAGGTGCATCATGTGGTGTGCGTAGATCGGCTCGGTGGCGACGGGTGGTCTACTTTCAGGCGATGTGTTGAACTTGGCCTTTGCGGATGGTGGGCCTCTCGTGCGGCGTGGCATGGGGGTGGGGTTGGGGTGGAAGTGGTGGACGACTGCTTCTGTAACACATAACAATTTGTGGGCAGTACACATGTGGTAGAAACATTTCATTGCTTATATATATATATATGTATGACAAGGATATATAACTATTGGTATATTTTTATATATTTATATATATATATATATATATATATATATATATATATATATATATATATATATATATATATATATATATATATATTTTTTCTTTTTGTCTTTATTTATTTATTTATTTTTTTTATTCGCACTATAATGTTTTTAATTAAATTAAAGCTACTAGAAAAATTAGATGTTTAGATAGTTGTAACATGATAAAAATTAAATCTATCTGAGATTAGAGAAAATCTTTGAAATACTTAATATAATTGTATGAAATGAACCAAATTAAAACGTGATTATGGCGCCTGTCGGGGAGGATGCTTTTCCTATGAGACACTGATCAACTTTTACATCGTAATTATTTGGCAATACTCTAAAATGAGAGTCTAGAAAAACCATCGTCCCGTTCCATTAGCTATGTCAATTGGGGGTGAAGTGCTTTGTGACGCTCAAATCTAGCATCGTAACAAGAATTTTTAATTGGCTGGCGGTTGGTCGTCTCTTTGACGTTTCTTGGCGGGAGACTGTTTGTCTAGTTTACGTTTAGTCGGCAGAGTTTTGTTGAGAATCCAAGGTAAGTCTTCCGCTCGTCCTACACTTCGTAAGCGATACCTCGTTCCTGGCTGTGAGTCTGAGGGTTGTTGGGGGTCGGGAATCTCGTGCTGCTGGGGGTCAGCTGGTCCAGGTTGATCAAGTTCGAGGTTGTCTGCTAGGTTGGGGATATCTACGTTTTCGAATACGTCTTCATCTATATCGCTATCTGATACAGGATCGGGATCACTGTCTTGCGTGATTTCGTTTTGGATAACTACGTTGGGATAGAAATGCATGGGAATCTTAGGAAATTTCATCGGAGGTCGAGCTGGGACGTGTTGTTCGTCTACTTCTGAGTCGGTGTCAGTGGCGTTAGCTATTGCGTCATTGTTGGTGTCAGGCGCAACATTTTCTGCTGATTTGAAAGCTTTCAGTCTGTTCGCATGAACTAGCTGCTCTTTGCCTGTGCTAATGTTTTTAATTTTAAATGTGACTGGGCCTTTGACTGCAATTATTTCATATGGTCCTGTATATTTTTGTCTCAGCTTGCGTGAAAGTCCGGGTTTACTAACGGGGTTGTCGAGTAACACTTTATCATTTAATTTGAAATTCACGGGGGCAGTCTTCTTATCGAACTGATTTTTAATTCTTGTTTCGGAATCTAATAGATTCTTTTGAACTATTTCATAGGCAATGCGCAATCTTTCGGCTACTTCTTCGGCATAGTTGGTATCAAGATCGTAACGCACTCGATTTGGTTTGACAGTGCAGTCGAAAGGTAGTTCGATTTCGCGTCCGAAGATCAATTGATTTGGCGAGTAGTTTTTCAATGCTGCATGTACTGTACTGTGATAAGCCATTTTCACGAAAGGTAGCCAATTTGGCCAATCAGAGTGGTTGAGATTAACAAAGATGGATAATATGGTTTTCAGACTGCGGTGCATTCGCTCAATTCGTCCGTTGCCTTGAGGGTAGTAGGGGGTAGTTTGAATCTTTTTAATTCTGAGCATGTCGCAAGTTTCTTTCATGACTTTGGACAATAGATTAGCTCCCATGTCTGATAGGAGAACATGTGGAGTTCCATGCCGTGTAATTACCCCGGTTACGAATTTACGTGCAATTGTAGACGCTTTTTGGTCTCGAATTGGGAAAATTTCTATATAGCGAGATAGGGCGTCCTGGAATGTTAAAATATATTTGTACCCTTTATCACTGGTAGGGAGTGGTCCAACTAGGTCGCAAGATAAGCGAGAGAAGGGTTGATTTAGGGGTGGAAATTTCTGTAAGGGTGCTTTTTTTTGATGTGGGGATTTTTTGAAAAGCTGGCAACGTACACAATTCTCACAATATGTTTTTATGTCACGATACATTTTAGGCCAGAAGAAAATGGATCTTATTAGCTCTAACGTTTTAGTGAAACCTTGGTGTCCTGCCATAGGGAGGTCGTGATAGGTGGACATGACTTTGACTTTCATGGTTTCGGGAACTACAAGTTGGTCGTCTCCTTGCATAGGTGATCGATTTTTGTAGAGCATTCCCTCGTCGTCGAGCGAGAAAATATCACTAGCGAGAGGATCTTTGATTAGTGAATCAATGGTTGGCTTGAGGGTTTTATCTAATAGTTGCTCGTTTTTAATTCTGCTTCTGTCCCAGACTGGAACGTAATTTGGATTGGCTACTATAGTGTTGGCTGGAAAAGTCTGAGGTATGCGTGATAATGCGTCAGCGTTTACGTGCTCCTGTCCTCTGCGATATTCTACAGTGTAATTCATATCAGAAAGTGCTAATGACCAGCGTGCTAATCTAGACGTTGGGTCCTTTAAGTTTTTGAGCCATTGGAGACTGGCATGATCTGTGATTGCTATCCAGGGGTGTTTTGCTCCGACTAAGAAACATCGGTAGAATTTGACGGCCCAAATTAAAGCTAAGCATTCTAATTCGGTTGTAGTGTAATTCACTTCGTGTCTATTTAGACTACGGCTAGCGTATGATATTGGTCTGAGTTCTCCATTTATTCTTTGACTGAGAACAGCACCTAGGGCATAATTTGATGCATCACATTCTAAAATGAAAGGTTCTTCAAAATTTGGGTAACAAAGTAAAGAATCACTAGTTAATGCTGTTCGTAGTTTCTCGAAACTTTCTTGACATTCCTCGTTCCAAATGAAGGGAGTCTCTTTTCTAGTTAATCTATTTAGCGGTGTTGTCAAGTGAGAACAATGGGGAATGAATTTAGCGTAAAATGTGACCAATCCTACAAATCGTTTGATTTCCTTTGCATTTTTGGGTGCAGGATAAGATTTGATAGCCTCGAGTAGCTTTTCGTCTGGTTTGATGCCTTTTTGGTCAACAATGTGTCCGAGATATCGAGTTGAAGTTACTAGAAATTTGCATTTGGAAGGTTTCAATTTGAAATTGGCTTCTCTTATGCGATTAAAAAGGTTCCTTAGCGCTACTAAATGATTAGAGTAATGACCTTTGGAAAAACAAATGATATCATCGAGATAGACACTTGCATTATTGGAAAGTCCCGATATTAAGTCATTCGCTGCTCTTTGAAATACGGAGACACTGTTTGCGAGTCCCATTGGCGTCCTTCTAAACTGATAGTGACCTGATGGGGTTGAGAAGGCGGTTTTCTCTTTGTCTTCTTCTGATGCTATTGCGATTTGGAAATATCCTGAACAGAAATCTAGGGTTGAAAATAAGCTATTCTCACCTAGTCGATCTAATGAATCTTGTAAATGAGGGATGGGGTAAAAATCTCTTTTAATAATTGCATTTATTTTACGAAAATCGACTACTAATCGCACTCCTTCTACACCTTTGGTATCACCTTTCTTTTTCACAAGTATTACTGGTGCTGACCATGGCGATGTGGATTGTTCAATTATCTCATCCTCGAGTAGTTTGTCTATCATCTCGTCTAATACCTTTTTCTGTCCATGTGGCACTCTATAGGGGTAGGTTGCGATGGGTGGGTGATTGTTTGTGTCAATGGAGAGTTTGACTTTGCTAGTGCAGCCTAGTTTCGTTCCTGGTAGCATGAAAATATCCTGGTATTCACGTAGTAGAGCGAGGGTATCTGATTTCGCGCTGCTTGTGAGATGATCTAATTCAAAGTAAGCTCCAATGTCTTTTATTGGTGACTTGTCTAACTTATAACCTATGCCTGCAACTAAATTATGTGTTATCTGGACGTCTATCGGCTCAGATATACCTAGAATAGTATTCTTATGGAGAGTAAGTTCAACACCTGAACTATTTTTCAGTTTCATTTGAACTTTTCTATCTGGAATTGAAGGCACAACTACGCGGGCAACTGAAATTCCATAGCATTTTACTTCGACGGGTTCTATCAGACGGTCTCCTGGGGTCGCGAAATCCTGGATTCCTACACAAAGTAGCTCGCAATAGGGTGGAATTATGACACGTGACATTGTTCGGACGCAGCATTGTTCAGGTGCTTTGTCTTTATTTGCCAGAGTCTCTAGTGATGACGGATTTTGGGCGCTGCATTGAACAGTTGCATTGCTTTTTTCTGTCTTTTTCACTTCTGCTAGCTTATTTTGCGCTGCATTACCTATCTTAGATAAACTAGGGACCTTACTGTGGTCGGGTTGGCTCCGTTTAGGAGGAGGAGATTGCTTGTTGAACTTTGAACTTTCTGGCTGGCTGGCTGGCTTACTAACTGGCTGGCTAAGAGAAGGCTGGGAAACATGTGTAGCCTTCTTAACTAAATTAACTGGGGGAGGTGGAGGCTCCTTAATGTGCGCTGCAGTGCTGGGTGCTGCAGTTGCACTTTGCTCCTCGCTACCTGGGACTATCTCACGCTTGTAATAAGAAGCTGCGTGCTTATCTGGCTGTCTCTCACCACTGGTCGCTTCTTGCACGACACTCTCAGGCTTATCACCTTTCACGGCGAAAGAATGCTGGCAGGAAGTTGAGATAAATGTGAGCGGGAAATCTAGTCCGTGCATTTTCATTACATTTTCCTTAAAATCTAATGATGCCTCGCATCTTTCAAAGAAATCTATACCTAATAAACCATCTACATTTGGGGGAAGTTGAATCAACCTTGTGGACACAAAACATGAATGGTGGATAATAGACAGTTTTGACTCTGTGAACCCAAACGGAATGATTGCCTGCTGATCGAAATCAATTGCATGGCCGGTTATTCCAGTGAATGAGCTACTTGGCCAGGTTTTATGTACTCTCCACTCATCCTGCTGTACGACGTGGTTCAGAACGATTGATATGACCGCTCCGGGGTCAAGTAAAAAATAGAACGGCTTGTTTTCAACAAAAAGTTTCAATGCACGTAGACGTCCTGCACTCTGAGCTTTAATATGTATTTTTCTAATTGGAGATTTTTCTGAATCTTGAATCGATGCAACGGGAGAACTAGCAATACTTGAATTCTTAATGAAAGCGTTTAATTTTTCTTTGCCCAACTCTATTTCCTGGCTGGTTGGCGCTCCACCACATTGGGCGCGGTCGTGGAGTGCTAAGCTTTTGGGGTCTCTTTGGTTTGGTTGGTCTGACGGCACTCCTTTTGTAAGTGCCCGCGTCGGCCGCATCCCTTGCAGATGGGGCGGAAAGGGCGGGTACAAGATTCCCTTAAGTGGCCGAACGCGCCACAGTTCGCGCAGGGGTCTGTCTGATTTTGGTTGGTGGCCACGTGGCCTCCTCGGCTGCGGCCAGCCGTGCGGGCGTAACTGGTCGGCGGGGCACTTGCGTCCTGGGCACATGGGGCGTTCCGGTGTGCGCTACTGATATGCGGTTGTTGGAAACCCGGGTTTACACAGTTTGGGTAGAGAATTGGTTGGGGCATTGCATGCAATTGCGGCTGCGGGTAGAACAGTTGATATGGGTTATGAGGTGGGGCGAACATGGGCTGTGGCCAACTCGCAGTTGGGTACTGCGCGTATGCATGAGTGACTGATGGGGGGTAGTTGGGGGGCCATGCTGGGCATTCGGGGACTTGATTTCTGCGACTGACTGGGGGCGGCAACTGTACGGGTTCCGAGAGGTGAAACAATCCCTTCCGAGATCTCGCTAATAGCAGGGCGTTGCTTTCTTCTGCCTTAGCTATCCGTACGGCGTCCTTGAAAGTGGCGGGGCTGTGAGTGTAAACGAAAGGTTTAAGGCTATGCTTAATGCCGTTCAGGAAGTAATTGAGAAGGTCCCTGTCTAGAACCTTCGCGGCATAAGCTTTTTCGGCATCGTTCGCCGGGGTG
This sequence comes from Nemurella pictetii, assembly GCA_921293315.2. Lineage (NCBI taxonomy): Eukaryota > Metazoa > Arthropoda > Insecta > Plecoptera > Nemouridae > Nemurella > Nemurella pictetii. Next base: position 524,542 of record CAKLCZ020000001.1, read on the forward strand.
ACTACTGTCGCCTCTCCCTTTTCGCGCAGTCTAGTGGCGAAACTCTCAATATCCTCATCCGGGCCTTGCACACTAGATCTAAAGTGGTAGTCAGCATAGACGCCAGGTTGTTTCGGCTGGAAGGCGTCCAGCATTGTCGCCTTGAATTCCTCCCAATTGCCTAGCGCTTTGACCTCGGGGTGGGACTTGACATACGTACGAGCCTTGCCTATGAGTTTGATTTTGGCCACGCCGAGTTTTTGTTGCTCGGACCACGAGGCGATGTTGCCGGCATTGTCCACGTACTCTAGAAAATCGGCGACGGGGATCGAACCCTCGCCACCCGAGAAGACGGGGACGAGATCGATCGCCCCGACTACGTTTCCTATCAGCTGTTGGACCACGACATTCTCCCCAATGTCGTCACCGTTGTTGGGCATGATAGTGGCCGGCTTTTTAGATAATAAGGTCGCCTTCGCGGTGGAGATACGGCACGGTGCGGAAGGCCGCGAGATAGAGCACGTCTGGGAAGGCTATCTGAAGTGTTTGTACTCACCCTGTAGTGCAGAATCAGTCATGGGAGCAGCAAAGCTGGTAAGGACGGCGACTGGCGAGGTGATAGCGGTCACCGGCTGGTTACTGCGTCAGGCGCTCGGTCCACCGGGTGAAATCGTGAGGCAGATGTTGAAGTTGATGTTTGAAGCGAAGAAGATGTCTTGACGATTCGATTAAGTGAAGATTGATTGTTGATTATTTGAAGTCTTCGAAGGCGAATTTGGGTAGGTTTCTGGTACGCTGCCACCAATGTAACTGGTTGCTACCTAATGGGACGCCGAGGGGGTAGGATAGCAACTGTACATAAAATTTGGATTAGATTTATGGGTTTTATTTGGGGGTTGGTACAAAGATAGTGGATTTCGGAGGCTAGTGATAGTGGATGTTGCTAGTATGAAAGATTGCCAGGCTCTGACGAGAACAGCTCTGTGCACAGGTATCTGCTGTTTAGCATCGTCAGCATAGTTGCTGCTAGGAGCAAAGGTTGACTTTGCTCGTATATAGTGTAACTGGCTATCTGTTACAGTCCTTCGCTTTCGTTTGCAGCGGCAAGTGCAGGCAAACCGTCGATATCCACTTCCTCGATTGCCTCTTGGATAGGGTCGATTAAATCACCATTCGATATGCAAATGTTATGCAATATGCTGCAAAATCAACCTGGCTACTTTACTGTGTTTTATCTCCACCGTTGAAAAATATTACGCGAAATCTTGCTTTCAACATTCCTAATGCTCTTTCGATGATCCCCGGGTTTGAGCGTGATATTTATTAAACCTCCGTTGCAAAGGATCTACGACAGGCTCGCGATACGGTGAGATTATGGCGATTGGCTCGCTTATCAGGGAGAAGCCCCGAGGCGGGCAAAGCTGCTCGACAAACATGGGACTGTTCCTTAAAATCCTCATGTCATGTACGGAGCCGGGAAAGCCAGCAAAAATATCCAAGAAAACACCTTTGGAGTCGCAGTTGGTTGAAACTGGACAGAATAGTCAAGTTTGTTTGGGCCGGTGACCTTTACTTTCACGTGACATCCATCGATGGCACCGACAACATTTCTGAACACACCGCTTCTGGCCAGAGTCCTGAATCCTTCCCCAGTGTCTATTATTTCACTCTCCGTGGGGAACCTGATAATCTGCTGTCGCAGCAGCAAGATACGGGGCATAATGAAGTGCACAATGTCGTGCACTGTGCTTCGAGACACGTCAAATACAGCTGCAACGACTTGATATGACGTCCCGCACGCAATCCAGTATAAAAAAACCAACAGTTTTATATCAAACTCCCAACCGTGTGATTGCTCTACACGAACAAGGTAAGCTATTATGTTAAATGTATTCAGCTTAATTCGGATATGTGGCCACAAATTATCTCCAGAGAGGAAGCGGGCTTTTGTTTTTTGATGCTTGTTCAAAATAAAGTATCTGAACCTTATCGCCCCAAAACCTGCTTGGCCTGTAGCGCAAACGAGGACGGCATGCAGAGCATCCATCATTAATTGTTGAATGACCATTCTTTGCTGATGGAAGGCTACAATCAAAGAACGCAGGGCCATTGCCTCAGGACCAGCTTGTATCACTTCAATCTCCCCTTCAATTAACATTTATTTGGCTTGATCCATTCCAAACTATGAAATCAATTATACAAGAACCTATTTTTGATACCTAAATTTGTCTCCACTGCCTATCGCACACCCAAAGCTCACACCTGTCTTCTGCCATCTGTCAGCTGTCACCCATCTTTCTTACATCGCCAATAGGTAGCGCTTTCATCGAGTGTTGTTAGAATACTTTGATTCTAGTGCACTTGGAAGCACACTATTTCTAAGTGGACTTGAATCAAGTGAACTTGGAAATAGTGTACTAAACAATCCGAACACAGCCATGTTCTAGCCTAACATAACCTTAAAATAATTTGAAGCATCGATCTCTACCAATGTGAGTGTTTATAATCTCTGTCAAAGGTTGTAGAGTAAAAATCATTTGCAATGCTGCCAACAGATTCAACAACAAGTTCGGACTGCCGGGGTTGGTCGGTGCAATCGACTGCACGCATGTGCTGATTGCACCGACACCCAAGGATCATCCGCTTTATCCGGAACATATTTGTGTTAACCACCATGGCACACATTCATTGAACGTTCAGCTGGTATGTATAGTATCAAATCTAAATTACCTATACATAGATGCCATTCTGTTTACCTCCTTCCTAACTTGTCTTAATGGCCAACAGAAATTTCTTCAAATAGGTAGGCACCATGCATCAAGGCACGTCCATTCCACCACCATTTGATTAATTATTTTCAGATATATGTAGGTACTGTAGCGGATGGAAGAAAGCAGAATGACGAAAAAGAGATGTTGAAGAGAGAGGTGAAGAGTGGAAAAAGGTTGTTGGAAAGGAAAAATGTTGGGAAAATAAAGAAAGGTGGAAAAAATTGATCGAACAAAGGGAAGAAGATGGCGGAGAAGAATATGGCAGGGAAGATGGAGAGAGCGAGACAGAATAATTTTTTGGATTCTTGGCAAGATTCCACCGAGGTATCCGTGTGCCTATGTAAAAATTTCTTACCCTTTTGTTAAATGGAATTAAGAAATAAATGATAAAAAAAGATTTGCGATGACAGCATGACCATCCTAAATGTGATTGCCAACCATCCGGGGCGAAGCCACGACTCTCATATTTGGAGAAACTCGAGGGTGCGTGAGGGGTTGGTAGTGCAGCATGCCCAGGGCCACAAGTCCACCTGGCTGATAGGTTATTATCATTTTCACTTATTGGGATTTCCTCTGTGGTGCCGAGACAAACTTGAATGGTAAAATTTTCAATATTTTGCAGGTGACAGTGGATACCCCCTTGAGCCCTGGCTGATGACTCCAACCATAAATGCAGTGCAAGGCTCACCGGAAGATACAAGGCTCACGTCGAGGCTCGGAACGTGATCGAGCGCGTGAACGAAGCGGTGCATCAACGGGCAGCGTACGTTGGACTACATGCCCACCATCGCTTACAAGATCGTCACTTCATGTGTTGTCCTACACAACATTGCAACATTCCACAGATTAGAAATCAGTGATTTTTGATGGAAGCACACACCAGAAGGCATTTGATGATGGAATAGCTGAGCAGGAAAAAATGTGCGTCCGAACCTGGATATGAACCCGGGACCTTCCGCTTGCCGGGCGGTTGCTCTGACCACTGAGCTATCCGGCCACACAAGATTCCTGCCTTCGCTGGGTGAGAAAAGGGCTCTCTCGGGAGAGAAGGGGAAGAAGCGACTCGTAATGGTACGAGTTCTACACAGGCATCCAGTGCAAGTGTATTCGACGTCCCCGCGACAGAGACACGGCTCTGACTGTGCACCTAGCCTCATTCTCAGAAGAGATGGGATGGATGAGAAATCAGTGATTTTTGGTGGAAGCCCACACCAGAAGGCATTTGCCTTCTGCGAAAGCAGGAATCTTGTGTGGCCGGATAGCTCAGTGGTCAGAGCAACCGCCCGGCAAGCGGAAGGTCCCGGGTTCATATCCCGGTTCGGACGCACATTTTTCCTGCTCAGCTATCCGATCATTCCACAGATTACCGATTCCTCTGCCATTGCCCAATTATGTAGAGCCTGTTCCACCTGAAGTCGTTCCACACAATGGGCCCAACCCAGTCCTCAACCAGGGCCGTGCCACTCGCCAGTTTCTAATCACTAACTACTTCAATTGATTTTCAAAATTGTCAAATTCCTTCTTTTTCAAAAAATTTCAAACTCTTCTTGTCACTAGCCTTAGTTACTAGCAATGGGATGAGTTGATACAAAAGTTTACTATTTTCCTATTTATTATTTAGAAGTGTGGTGTTTGATATTTTTTTTCTTAAAATTAATGTCAAACTGTAACAAATATTTTTGGATTGAAACTCAGACTTTGATGGTAGGGGACTAGAATTTATTTGAAAAGTAAAATTGGGAATGGCCATTTTATTTGCCCAGGAACTTTGTTGAAAGATCTTTCATGAAGTCCATGAGCTGCAGAAACTGATCGGCCTGCTGCTGAATTTTGGTCTCTTCCAGGTCTTGGCGGCTCCATTCCAGCTCCAGCCGGGACTCCTCTAGGTCTTGGCGGCGCTCTTCTAAATCTAGCCGGGACTCTTCAAGCGCAACCCGTTGCTCTTCTAGTTTCAGCTGGCGTTCCTGGTTTCCAATCATTTTCTTTGCAGTTTCAGCCGCAACTGGAGCAGCAGACTGGCAGCCTTTACAGAAATGAAAGAGATGTTAGAGTGGTATGTTAACCTTTAAGTAAACATAAACAATTCTGATATATCTCTAAACTTACTAGCAATGGTGACCTTTTGTCCAAGAGGTGTCTTGCAACTTGATGTTGATGGCTGCGGCTCAGGCTCACAAGTTGGTGAAGTGTGCCTAGCAGATGTTGATGTCGATGGATGTTGATGGTGGCTCGTTGCTTGTTCACTTGCTGTTAATTCGACTTGTGGGAGGTTTACCAGATCAAAGGTTTCCCAATCTTCTTGTTCAGTATCTGAGGTCTGAAAAGAAACCGGTCAATTTTGAGGAATATAAGGAATGGTAATTTACTATGTGAAGCTATTTAACGTGATTAATTAATTAATTACTTCTTACATGAATAAACCCAACCTCCTGGGCTCCATCGCCATCTCCATGGACAAGAGTAGTGCCATAGAGAAAAGAATGGCTACCTAGAGGCTCGAAAGGATTACAAAAAACCTGCCAAGGACAAGGTGGTTGCCCGTGATATGACGCATGGTGGCGCCACGGGTATGCACAGCGATCGCAGCGCTTAATATTTTAGTAGGGTATCTTTGAACTACTAGAACTACTATATCGACTTGACCCCAGGGAGGAATGCACTTTTGGTTGGCTGGGCAAGACAGGTAACAAGAAAGGGTGGGTTATTTATGGAGACACATACATCACTTTCACTTTTGCTGCAAAACAGAAAACCTACAATTCCTTTCCAACCGAATCATCCAGCACATAATGACATAATGCAGTCGTTCATATGTATTTACATGATGTAATTAAGCATGTAAAAGCAATTTATGCTGTAGCATAACTGCGAATGGATGCATGGAAACAAAAAATTAAATAGTTTCGCTGTATTTTTAAATATATTTGTGCACGTCGATTACTCGAGCGAAATATGAAAGGCGCATTTGCATAATCCGACTCCCCTTAAAAAAATATCTCGGTGATCTATGAAAAAATAGACTTGAACGTGTGTGGAGGTACGTGGTTATCGAAGCTAACGAATAAAAAGAGCTGTTTGAATTTGACAATACCATCATATCGTATGGCAGGATGAGCCCCTGAAGAGAACGCATGTTTAATATTTAAAAATTAGCTGCTCCGCCTCAAGCCTCAACATCTGAAACATGGGAGAAACCAAAGAATTGTCTTTTGTTACGAAATAAGTGTAATGATTGCCCGAGGTTTCTGAAATGTACCAATTTGTTTTAAGTGATGTTTGCTCGATGAATCATGCCCCCGCACCAGATGATGGCTTAAGCGGAAGACACTATCACGAGCGCAGTGAAATAATTAGGTTTATCGCGGTGTTTTGCCCGAGATGTCCGAAATGTAACGATCAGTTTGATGTGATGCTGGCTGTCGCGGCCGATTCGTGGGTGGCTAGAGAGAGTCACAATGTGTCGCAGGGTTGACAGTTTTTTGGTTTTAACGATCAGCTTTTTGCACCATCTACTGTTTGTCAGTCTTGTCGCGTTTCTATGAGTAGCCTAAAGTCTGCGTGTTAGTCTTTGTCCTCGTCGCTGTCGATGGCTCTCTGTCGATTGGCATCCGAAGTTCCCTGGAAGCCCATCCACACTCTTTTCGAATTTTCACTAAGATCAAGTGTCGAAATGCAAAAAATCGATGTGGCAGGCAAGGTCCGTCCGAAAGCCAGTCTGGGAAAGTGCACTTAACAGCTTGGTGAATCTCGTCCAAGATCCTTTCCATCAGTCTGGGTTGGTGAAAAGTGCGTTGCGTCACATTAAAGAAAATTTGAACAGCGAGTTTGGAAACGCCAACCATCATGTCAGACGGAGGACATAATCCACCCAAGTTGGTAGACTTAGGTTCATTTTATTTTGACAGTGTTTTTTTGATATTTTTCGTTATTATTACTTCCATGACGATAATTTTGTATCCGGATTTTTGATATTTAATTTGCTTATTAATCTCGCCGTCCCCAGAAGTTAATCCGTGTAATATTTAGAGCTATGTTACCTCCCATTCACATTTAGGTGATTTAAAAATCCTCCTAGTCAATCCTTTATTTTTAAATGAAATTAGCGGCTTGAAATGAGTAAAATGACTAAGTTTTTATAAAAATATTTTTAAATATCTGTACGCGTCGAGTACCTGTTGAAGAAACCAGAGAATCAATCATTTCTAAAGTAAAAATGTACTTCGGTTTGAAGGCATGAGTCAAGTTAGGGGCTGGGGCTGACAACATCGTGGATCTCCCCGGGTACCTGCTAGGAGAACCAAGAGAAACGATTGAAATCCCTCCCCACGCATAGATTTACCCAGGTGAACTTTGAGTTTGACGGATGTCAGAAATGCAAGCTGAAATTTTTGCAGAGATCACCGAGATATTTATTTAAAGATGGCGAGTCGTATTATACCAATGCTCCCATAGCATAATATATTATCGCTAGAGTAACCAACGTGCGTAAATATATTCGCCATTCCTACTCTCTATTTCGCAATATCATAAAGACGTGTTGACATAAACATCGGCTGCCTGTCCGTGTGTGTTCGGCAGGGACGCGGCGTGGTCGGTCGAGGCCCGGGGTGCGATACAACCCCCCGGCACCCCGGGAAAATCCGTGTCTGCTTGCACTGCATGCTGCACTCTAAATTCGTTACATTTAAATATGATTGAAGTAATAACAGTTAATATTAGTGAAGTTACTTAAAGAGATCGAGGGTCGCGTTTGATATTGCATAGAAATTGCAATTCCTTAATCGTTTAATAAGCATAATTTTTGAGAAGCGAAATATCGAATGAAAAATGGGCATTGAGTATATAGACTCAGAGACTCGGCGCTTATGGGAGACCGCTCGCTCGGAAAAAAAGATAGCCGATGGGGGCGCTAGTGTAGAAGCGATGAGGAAAGAGCCGAGATGCGCGGCGAGTTTGAACCGTTTGAACGAACAGCACGAAAACACATCAGCGAGACTCAAGACGGTGCTGAGAGTGAAGCGCTGATCCTTCCGCACGATTATTTGCGACGCAGAATTGTATGCTGATTTCTGACCATTAATGTTCCCTTGGATTAGAGATGTAAAATATGGTTGTGGGAAATGTGATTGATGCTCAAATGATTTACGAAACCTAAAACTAGTGCGGAACTAGTGCATGGTGTCAGTAAACATCGATGCCGCATAAAAGATATAATTAATTAGGCGAATAGTGTTTTGTTTTGAAAGTGTGAAAGGTTTTTTATTTGACTATCATCGAAGCAGCTATTGCAATTTCTTCGCGCGGACACGCAAATAGAATGCCACGCTAATTGGATAAATTATTATTTCATAGATTAGTAAAAGATGGGGAAACAGAGACAACTCGGAAATAAAAAATTAAGTCTTATTGGTCACCAACACTGGAATTCTCCAAGCCGTCGAATTACTAAAAGGATTTTAAATCAAACATTTATATCTTTATCATGTTGACAAAAAGCTAAAAGACAAAAATGGGAGTATTTAAAGGTCTGCAAGAACCAGATTTCATTATCAATGAGTGGACGGACGTGCAACTTTCCTCATTGCCCTCGCTGAGCAGGTACTCGGGAGGGTAGTTGTTCCGATGCCAGCAAACCTTGCTTCTGAAGGCTACTGACCCATGGACTGACAGAAACAATAACAAAGGGATATTCCTTTGCAACGCAAAGATTTTATGTTTCTACTTATCTGCTGGTGATACGAGTCGTAGCTAGGCCAGCTGCCTGAACTCAGAATATTTTCACTTTCATGTCTGATGAACACATTTCCGTCTCATTCACCCCATTTTAGGATAAGAGCTGAAGACAGGTTTCGCTATTCCGAATATCAAGAAAATGATATTATATTTTCTCGTTTGATTATTGGAAAGATTATTTTTCGTGGATATTTCTAAATTTTGATTCATTCGTTAATGACTATTTTAGTAGCCGAAATATTTAGATTCGGTATTCGGGATTGATTCAATAAGTCTTACGCACGCAAGATAAAAATTCCGTGAATATTTCGAAAATTGAGTTATATTTCCAATTGATAACTAACTGCCTACTCAAATTTTCTCCATTACCTACAAGTTATAATGCAGAGTGACCGCAACGAGCTCTTAACATTCAAACACCGTAAATCCTTTGCGTTCGACCAAATCAGGTAAATTTTGCTTCCCATCCCTCTGTGCGACAAGCTATTTATGGCTTTAAATAAGTCTCCTCTATTCCTTCAAACATGAACCAAGTGACACTGTTATGTTGCGAATCTTCCCGAAATCTTTACTATTTCAATTGCTTGTGCTCACTGATCGGATTCAATTTCAAACTTAAAACGTTTGTTTTTGCCTAAAGAGGTGATCACAAAGCCAACATTCGTCATTCTGACAAAGTCAGATTTGGATTTGAGATCGCCAGGGACATAAATCGGACACTAATTCCATTGCCGCGTTCAAACAACTAAAGGGCAGAGGCCCGGGATGGGTGACTTGCCAAATTAAAATTTTATAAAAAATTTATGATTTGTTTTTAAGCATCAAAGAGCCGAGAGGCATGAAAATATGTCTGGCCGTGCGGATTCGCGCGAGTAAAAGAAGCTTCAAGCTACCCTTTCCTTTTGTTAGGTATTTCAGTACTTCTTTTCATTGTCTACGGTCAACTTGGTCCTCGGCTTCGGCCACATACAACACCCTTTCTTGAATCATAGGTTTTCTGATTTTGCCCAGACTAGGGGTAATTGGTAAAAGTCACTGCCACCAGAATTAATATTTGAGATATGGGAAGTATTTAGAGCGGAGAACGAAGATTGAACAGGTCGTCTTTCTCATTTGGTTGGCTTGGTATCATTTACATATTATCAAGCCTTCCAAACGTCTAATTGATCTGTTCGAAACAATCTTCGAATCGTCGGGCAAGAACGTGAAAATATTTTTTCCGAGTTCAGCCAGCCAGCTGGCCGACTCAGATCATCGGCAGATAGTTATAAAAATAAAATCTTTATATCGCATAGGCCGTCCCTTTGTTATTGCTTCTGCCCGTGTATGATTTAGCCGGACAGAAGCAAGGTTCGCTGGCATCGAAACACCAACCCTCCCGAGTACCTGCTGCAGTGACCACAACGGGGAAAGTTGTAAAAATGATCACGTCCCCTCACATGACGATGATTCATGCTGCCTGAAAATCTATAATCCCATATGATTAGCTAATTATGTCAACAAGATATCAATACCAGATCTGAAAACCATGTCAACAATTTTGATGGCAATTGGAGAATTTTAGTGTTGGTAACTAAGTAGTCATTTCTTATTTCCGGAATTGCTGTCATATTCTGTTTCCTCATCTTTTACTAACCTATATGAAATAATAATCTGTCCAATAAGCATGGCATTCTAATTGCGTGACCGCGCAAAGAAATTGTAGTGGCTGCTTGAATTGATTATCAAATAAACAACCTTTCAGACATTTATACGAAAACACTCTTCGCACAATTCGTTATCTTTTATAAGCCATCGATGTTTACTGACTTAATCCGTACTAGTTGTAGGTTTTGTAAATCATTAGGGCATCAATTACATTTCCCAAAATCATTTTTTTACATCTCTTATCCAAGGAAATATCAATAGTAAGCATAACAACTGCTTCGTATACGTATTCACGCAATTCCAAAGCGTGCGGAAAGAACAGCGCTTCACTCTCAGCACCGTCTTGAGTCTCGCTGATGTGTTTTCGTGCTGTTCGTTCAAACGGTTCAAACTCGCCGCGCATCTCGGCTCTTTCCTCATCGCTTCTACACTAGCGCCCCCATCGGCTATCTTTTTTTCCGAGCGAGCGGTCTCCCATAAGCGCCGAGTCTCTGAGTCTTTATACTCAATGAAATGGGTTTCTCGTTGGCGAAATGCGCTTGGCTCGATTCCTGCATCATAGAACTCAAACATTCCTCTCTTCATTGTTGCTAAAATTTTCAAGTCATTCCGCTTTTTTTCTACCTGTTCCTGGCCATACTACAAAATTACGCTGCCCTAAGGCAAGTCGATATCTAGTAGTTGCAGAAAGGGCTAGTAGTTCCAAGGCATGCTACTAAATTCTCTTGGCGCCCCGATCATAGTGCGAAAAAGTGTGTTTTGAGGCAGCGCCCCAAGTAGGATATCACCGAACTGCGGCAGACGATTTAACTAGAGCTTTGGGCCTCTAGGTAGACATTCTTTACTCTATGGTAGTACTAACAATCACGGCTTTCGAGAATTTCACAGCTACCCTGCTTGCTGCCCCCTGGAATTTTCCATGTACACTAGCGCCCCTAGCGGAGAGTGTCAACATTATGCGCCTGCCGGCTGCAACCCGCACACACTTACCCCATCTTTTCCGGGACCCGCTTTTCACTCAGAATGAATTACTTTACTGTACTCTTACTGTTTCATGCAATTGATAAAATTAATGATAAAGTGTGTGGTATAAATGGCACCATACACACACTTAGCATTTCTTTTCATCAATTGAATGAAATGATCCATTAGTTCCCCAAGATTTTGAATTCTCAAATAATTTGTATCAATTTCAAATAATGAAGTAAAATAGGAAGTAGTTGAAACCTATGTTTATTATGCAAAATTTCATCAGGTGTACATGAACAAATGCAATTATACACTTATGCATGCGTCCACCGGTAGAATAACTGGGGGTAATTTTTCAAGCATATTTTTTTCACACTCAAAATGAAATATGAGATGATTTTTCCTGAATTATGTTAGATGCCAATGACACTAGGATGCTTTTATTTTAATCAGCTTTACAATAATGATATTACTGTGTGACTTTTAATAGGCGCTTGTCTAAGAATGTATTACAACTTTCATACGTCTCTTGTTGGTGAGCGCATTTGATTTCTTCCCATAAACAGGACGCTTTCTTCGCTTGCAGCAGTGGTGCAGCATTACGCGGGTGAACAGCTTTAGAAGCCGGTGTTGCATTTCTCCGGCATGGGTCGGGCACTTTTCTTCTAGCCATTGAAAATGCAGGCCAATGTTCAAAATTCCAACCATTTTGGACATAACTCCATGCTCGTAGATTATTTGGGAAACATTAGAATTGAAAGTATTTACGAGTTCTTCCACTGTGCGTACAAGGTTGGTGGTAGCGTATCGCAGGCTTGTTTTTGCAGCTTCGTATTCCTTCAGGGAAACGTAAAGATGGTCCTCATTGAATTCTTCTGTGATGGATGAAGATTTGCACAGTAGGCCGCTGACATAAGCAGAAGGCAATCTTCGGAGCCCAGTCAGCGACTCTTCCTCGGCAGTTAGGTGCCCTTACACGATCAACTTTTTGCGTCAACATGTTGACTCAACGTAGTGCCCTGTGTGAACGAAATAAAAACATTTCCCGTCAATATTTGAAACATGCTCCTTGGATCGCTTACCGATTGTCAGCTGTTCTCATGCCAGAAAGCGTAGTGACAGCTAGCCTCTCTTCTGGTGAAATTGGATTTCGCATATTAGTAGTTTTTTTCACAATTTTCGGACATACTAAACTTGCGACTTCGTTAAATTCCGAAAGATTCAATCGCAAAAAAATTCTAAATTTACTTGGATTTTCTCTCGAATTTCCTGTACCAGATTGTTAAATGCTCCTTTCTCTTCCCTATTCAACAACCAATCATTGGCCCAGATAACTCGGTGCCTTCTTCTTCTCTTCCTTCTTTTATTTATAATATTAATTGCTGCTGATAACATAATAGTTCCAACGTTTTCTTCGTCCTCTGTATCCATTTCGAGATTCGCGCTGGACTGTCAGAATGACAGCAATGACAAATGCCACGTGATAAAAATGGCTGTACGTGATTGGCTGATCGTCGTCAATATTGACGAGAAGTTGAACCATGTCAACATTTTGAAAACATTTCCCATCAATATTTCCTGAAAGTTGATCGTGTGAGCGCTGACCGGCAATTCGTATTGTTCGCGCCACTTCCTTCGTTTTGAATTTAATTTATTTCAGTTGGTTAGTACCTGTGCATTCCAGCTGATTTATAGGTGATATTTTGCGTCATCAAGTTTGACGAGCTCTCCACATGCAGTGGTGAGCCTTTCCCACTCAGTGCTAGTTCTGCTCTCTGCTCGCGTCAGTCCTAGTTCTCCGGTTCTGCTCTCAACCTCGTATCAGTCCTAGTTCTCCTGTTCTGCTCTCAACCTCGTATCAGTTCTAGTTCTCCGGTTCTGCTCTCAACCTCGTGTCAGTCCTAGTTCTCCTGTTCTGCTCTCAACCTCGTGTCAGTCCTAGTTCTCCTGTTCTGCTCTCAACCTCGTGTCAGTCCTAGTTCTCCTGTTCTGCTCTCAACCTCGTATCAGTTCTAGTTCTCCGGTTCTGCTCTCAACCTCGTGTCAGTCCTAGTTCTCCGGTTCTGCTCTCAACCTCGTGTCAGTCCTAGTTCTCCGGTTCTGCTCTCAACCTCGTATCAGTCCTAGTTCTCCTGTTCTGCTCTCAACCTCGTATCAGTCCTAGTTCTCCGGTTCTGCTCTCAACCTCGTATCAGTCCTAGTTCTCCTGTTCTGTTCGCAACCTCGTATCAGTCCTAGTTCTCCGGTTCTGCTCTCAACCTCGTATCAGTCCTAGTTCTCCGGTTCTGCTCTCAACCTCGTATCAGTTCTAGTTCTCCTGTTCTGCTCGCAACCTCGCATCAGACAGGTAGTCTGTCGAGACAAATCGCGACCCTCGAATTTCGCGAAGTTTTCATTTTCTAATTTATAAGTGTTTTTCTGTAACTCGTATTTGACGGAGCTCCAAGTCTGCGCATCTCGAAGATAAGTTTATGTCTCCCTTTATTCCTTCCCTATCAGCCTTACCTAATTCACCCCTTACCCATAGGCATTTAACCGTCGCCTCCAGCGCGGCCAAAGGTAGGCAGATTGGGACTTTCTGCAAAATACAGTCCACTCTCTTTTCTTAATTTCAAGTAGCCCCTCTGGCTCCAACATTTGGTCCCTCGAGCCGGAGCATTGAGACTCCGCGTCTTTGTTGCGCCAGTGCACATTCTTTGTCTCGTTAATTGTTTTCATTTCGCAGTAATTGCATTCCTGTCCCGTGACTCATCATCGTTTGATTAGTTATTTCGTTTCTGTATCTGCATGTACCCTCGTTGCGCGCAATACGTAGGTTTAGTGATCGGTCTTAGCACACGCTCTAGTGCTAGATTCTCTTGTTCCTTTTCTGCACTATTTTCCGTTTTTCTGACGAAATGGAAAGCCTGCATCAAGAGCTCAGTATTTTACAGGACACTCGGCAAGGATTATTTTCAAGAAAACAACGCTCTTATGACGAGTTTCGACAACTCACTGTGGAAAATGTTGAGCAGGCCCAGCTTCGCTATGACCGCATGCTCAAGCTAGAAACCGAATTCGAGACTGTACAGGCGAAGATTATAAAACTCAATTCCAAGCTCGTTTCGCCAAACAAACCTCTGGAAGTCGAAGCTGTTCAATCCAGCTTCGAAACGCTTTTCTACAAAGCTCACGGTCTTTTTGTAAATCTCAAGAATCAACTCGAGGCTTCGCGTGTGGTTGAACCGCCTGTCATTACAAGCTCAATGTCGGTAAATTCCTTGCCAAAAATAGACCTTCCAGTCTTTTCTGGTGACATCAGCAAATGGACAGAGTACTACTCCCTATTCTCGTCGCTGATACACGAGAACGACTCTCTCAATGATTTGCAAAAGTTTCATTATTTGCGTGTCTCCCTCTCTGAAGATGCGTTAGCTGTCATCTCTGGTTTTGCGCTCACTAAGCCAAACTACCCCTTGGCTCTGAACGCGCTCATCTCGCGCTATGAAAACCCTCGGTTGCTAGCTAATGTTAGCATGCAACAGCTTTTCGATTTCCCTCCGTTGAAGTCCGCGACTCATAGCGAGCTGCAACATTTTGTTCGTGTGCATCAAACTTCGCTCGATTCCCTTAAGGCTATTGAAAGCCTTGATTTAGGCAATTTTGTGCTATTCTCGATGGCTTTGACAAAATTAGATCCTCAAACTCGCAAGGCATTCGAATGCAAAACTGCATCCGACAAAACGATTCCCACTTATGAGTCATTGCTAGCCTTCGTTACACAGGCTGCTCAGGTGCTCGAACTGTGCGCCAGCAATCGCATTAAACCCCAGGTCAATGCTTCACCCTCTCCTAAGCGAATGAGTTCGCTGTTAACGACTACGACAACGACTCCATCGGGAAAGGTGAACAAATCTGATAACAAGTCCGGAGGTCAAAGCAGCTTCGC
Organism: Nemurella pictetii; assembly: GCA_921293315.2. Taxonomy (NCBI): domain Eukaryota; kingdom Metazoa; phylum Arthropoda; class Insecta; order Plecoptera; family Nemouridae; genus Nemurella; species Nemurella pictetii. The sequence continues at coordinate 539,569 of CAKLCZ020000001.1, forward strand.
TAAATCCACCGCTTGCGTCCTATGCAAGGACGCTCACTCACTGTATCGCTGCCCATTGTTTGGAAAGCAGACTGTAGACGCAAAGTATGACACATTGCGTCGTCTGAAGCGATGCTTCAATTGCATGGGTGCACATCTACGTTCACAATGCACTTCTCAACGTGCTTGTTCCATTTGCAACAGTCAAAAGCATCACTCATTGCTGCACGCAATCGAGTCCATGCCCTCTCTCGCCTCCGTAGCTGGTGCCCTCCCCTCGCAGGACAACAGCCCCGCTCCTCTCAAATCTCTTGCGTGCCACCTCACAAACCATGTGAGTCCCCAAACCGTGCTGTTGGGTACGGTCCGTGCGCTAATTCGCGATTCTCACGGTAATTGGCAACCGTTTCGCGCGGTCATCGACTCGGGATCTCAGATTTCGGCGGTGACCCACTCGCTGATTCAGAGGTTGGGATTGAACGTTAACCCCAGTCGCTCTGAACTCTCTGGAATTGGCCAAGCTTCTGCTCGGGTGTACGGGACCGTGCAATGCAATATTGCTCCCCGCTTCGCCCCCGCAAACTCATTGAGTGTGCAAGCGTATGTTTTGTCTGCAATCTCGAGCCAACTCCCCACAAGCTCTGTACCACTTGAAGTGTTCCGCTCATATCGCGGTCTTGCCTTGGCCGACGACCGCTTTCATGTGCCAGATCAAGTGGACTTCCTTATCGGCGCCGATCTGTACTTGGACATCTTAGCCAAGTCAGGCGCTATGGTGATTGGTGGAAGCCCTTCCGCCATAAACACGGTTTTTGGTTGGGTAGTAATGGGTCCCTCCGGTTGCTCGAAACCCGAGGCCCTACCCCCTCTCTCTCTGCTTACGTGCAATGTCTCTTCATTGGAAGGCACTTTGCGGTCATTCTGGGAAACCGAGGAAGTGTCACGCCCTCCCCAGAAGAATCCTGACGATCTGCTCTGTGAGCAGCATTTTCTTGCAACGCATTCGCGTGACTCATCGGGACGCTACCAAGTAGCTCTCCCATTCAAACCATCGTGCTCTCCATTAGGCTCCAATCGTGGCGCTGCTTTCCAGAACTATCTGAGTCTGGAGCGACGCATGAAGCGCAGTCCTGAGAAATATTCTGCTTATCAAGCATTCATGCAGGACTACGTTCAGTCAAAGCATATGCAACCCTTTCCCCTGCCAAATATGTAATCCCGCATCACTGCGTGCATAAGATCACCAGTTCCAGCACGAAGCTGAGGGTAGTTTTCAACGCCTCTGCTCCTGATGACCAAGGCGTGTCATTGAATCAACTGCTCCTTAGTGGTCCTAAGCTCCAGAGTGATCTGCCCGTGATCATTACCATGTTTCGTACGCACACTGTGGCTATATGCGCGGACATTCGTCAAATGTATCGCCAGATTCATGTCGAGCCCACTGATCGTGTGCATCAGCACATATTCTGGCGCCCCTGTCCGGATTCTCCCGTGGTGGAGTATGAATTAAACACCGTAACGTATGGTCTTACTCCCTCTGCATTCCTCGCCCAACGAGTTTTGCATCAAATTGTGCACGACGAAGGTGCAGATTTTCCTCTCGCTGCTCGCGCTATTACCTACCACACATATATCGACGACATAGCGTCAGGAGCGTCTGATATGAATCAAGCGCGCGAGCTCCAATCTCAACTGCAAGCTCTTCTCGCTCGCGCAGGCTTTGAGCTTCGCAAGTGGGCGAGCAATGTTCCGGCATTGTTGAGCGCCCTGCCTGAAACCCATCTGGAAAACCCCTTGATATTTTCAAATGGCGATCAAGGCATCAAGATCCTTGGTTTGTCATGGGACCCTCGCTCCGATGAGTTTTCGTTTCACACCTTACCCTTCGAGGGTGAGGTAACTAAGCGCACTGCTTTGTCATACATTGCCCGCATTTTCGACCCTCTGGGATTTCTAGCTCCCTTCGTAAATTGGATGAAGATGTTCCTTCAGCAGCTTTGGCTGTCTCAGGTTCAGTGGGATGACCCGCTCCCCCCGTTGCTCGTCCAAGATTGGAGGGACGCGGTCTCCGACATCTCCGTCCTATCTGGCTTCCGGGTTCCTCGCCCATTTCTTGCACTTCACGGTACACATCGTCTCTTAGGCTTTTGCGATGCCTCCGAGAAAGGTTACGCCGCAGTAATCTATCTCCACACCACGACTGGTGCCACCTCGCAAGTCAGCCTCATGAGAGCTAAGAGTAACGTATCTCCCGTCAAACCCTTGACCATCCCCAAGCTCGAGCTCTCCTCCGCTCTACTTCTCTGCCGATTACTCCGGTGTACCCTGCCCGCACTCGGTACGCTCTCCCTAGAGTCCGTTTCCCTGTTTACTGACTCTACCATCGTTCTGGCTTGGCTTGCTACTCCGCCCCATCGTCTTAAGACGTTCGTCGCCAACCGGGTGGTAGAAATCTTAGAAAATTCTGCTCCCACCGATTGGGCGCACGTTGCCTCGCAAGACAATCCCGCCGATTGCGCGTCGAGGGGATTACTTCCCCACGAACTGCTCAACCATCCCTTGTGGTTGGCCGGACCCCCGTTCTTGCAGAAAGCCTTCGATCTATGGCCTCGTACAATGCCAGCCAGTGAGCAACCGAGCAACCAGTTACCGGAAGAGAAGCCAGTGCCGGTCGTTTTAGTAGTTGCTGTTTCGGAGGATCCTATTCTACTAAAATTTCGAAATTTCTCCACGCTTTTGAGAGCGCAGCGCGTTTTTGGCTACGTATTTCGATTTGCCCGTATCCTGTTGGCTAAACGCTCCAAATCTCCCGTGCCTGCAGGCCCTCTGCAACCCAAAGAGTTACAAGATGCTCTCGACGTCTTTGTGAAGGTTACTCAGCGGTATTACTATGCCTCTGAGCTCCGTCAGCTTGCCCAAAATGGTCACGTGACTTCAAAGCTTGCCTCCCTAAAACCCTTTGTGGATTCCTCAGGTTTTCTCAGGGTGGGCGGCAGATTGCGCTATTCTTCTCTGCCTGAACCCGCGCGTCACCCTTTGCTCTTGCCTAAGAAAGCTCACCTGTCTATGTTGCTGTGTGACGCGTTCCATAAAATCTCGTTGCACTCAGGCCCACGAACCGTTCACGCCCTGTTGCAGCAACGTTATTGGATCATGTCGGTGCGAGGGCTGCTACGACAACGAATTCACCAGTGTTTAACCTGTCACAAATTCCGTGCCAAGCCACTGCAGCCAACCATGGCCGATTTACCCGCGCCACGTGTACAAGTTTCTCGTGCATTTTGTCACGTGGGCACAGATTTTGCTGGGCCGTTCCCAGTAAAAATGAGTACCCGCCGACACGCAGCCCACTCCAAAGGCTATCTCTGTCTCTTCGTATGTATGAGCACCAAAGCTGTACATCTCGAGATGGTTTCGGACCTCTCTACCACAGCCTTTCTTGCTTCTCTGGACAGATTGGTCGCTAGACGGGGCCTTCCGTCGGATATTTACTCCGACAACGGTCGCAATTTCGTGGGCGCCGCGCGTCAGTTGCGCGAGATATCTGAATTCCTCGACCAATCTCGTACTTCAATTTCAGATCACCTCTCCACCCGTGCCATTAAATGGCATTTTAACCCCCCTTACGCGCCCAATTTCGGTGGTGTTTGGGAAGCCGGGGTGAAGTCGGTGGAAACTTTGCTGTACCGACTCATCTCCGACTCAGCGCACACCCACGAAGAATATGCCACCCTGTTCTGCCGGATTGAAGCGGTGCTCAATAGCCGTCCCTTATGTGCGCTCGCAGCCGAACCCGAGGAAAGTTCCTCCTACCTAGGCCCCGGCCACTTCCTTATTGGATCTCCTCTTTTGGCTCCTCCAGAGCCCATTGAGGACGACCGGCCGTCGCGGCTGTCCCGTTGGCAGCGCGTTCGCCAGCTGCACCGGGCATTTTGGTCACGCTGGCATTCAGAGTATCTGCATACTCTCATGCAGCGTGGCAAATGGGTACGCGGATGCCCCAATCTGAAATTAGGCGACGTTGTCTATTTTCAAGACCGATCGTCTAGCCCTATGTCTTGGCCAATCGGTCGGGTCACCGACTTAATGCCTGGTCGTGACGGCGTCGTTCGCGTCGTGTCCGTCCGCACTACGCACGGCACCTTCCAGCGTCCAGTCAACAAACTGGTCGCTCTTCCATCGGTGTAAAAACCGTGATTTTCGTATCATTTCGTTAATGAACTTGAGGTCAGTTCATGGTGGGCGGTATGTTCGCGCCACTTCCTTCGTTTTGAATTTAATTTATTTCAGTTGGTTAGTACCTGTGCATTCCAGCTGATTTATAGGTGATATTTTGCGTCATCAAGTTTGACGAGCTCTCCACATGCAGTGGTGAGCCTTTCCCACTCAGTGCTAGTTCTGCTCTCTGCTCGCGTCAGTCCTAGTTCTCCTGTTCTGCTCGCAACCTCGCATCAGACAGGTAGTCTGTCGAGACAAATCGCGACCCTCAAATTTCGCGAAGTTTTCATTTTCTAATTTATAAGTGTTTTTCTGTAACTCGTATTTGACGGAGCTCCAAGTCTGCGCATCTCGAAGATAAGTTTATGTCTCCCTTTATTCCTTCCCTATCAGCCTTACCTAATTCACCCCTTACCCATAGGCATTTAACCGTCGCCTCCAGCGCGGCCAAAGGTAGGCAGATTGGGACTTTCTGCAAAATACAGTCCACTCTCTTTCTTTTAATTTCAAGTAGCCCCTCTGGCTCCAACACGTATGTTGTTTAACCTAGGCCAACTTGATGTCAACATTTCCCGTCAATGTTGAGTCAACCTGTTGACGCAAAAAGTTGATCGTGTAAAGGCACCTTTAGGTACTTCGAGCAGTCTGGGGTTGGTCACACTCCGGTCTGTTTGTCTCAAGGCCTGCAGAAGATTTCAGTTATTAATAACATAATAATGGACAAGTTAATTGCATCTTTGCCTGATGTCTACCAGTTCTACTGATTGAGTTATACAATCGTACCCGTGGATGCACAACAGAAGAACAGATGTACAGATTTCCTCTCGATTTGTAAGAGCTGAGATTCGTGATAGTGCTCGTCTTCAAGGCAGGCACAAACTGATTACACGTGGGATTAATGTTGCAAATGCCATGCTGCCGAATCACCCCAAACAGGTTTTCGAGGGCGTCTTGGCTTAGGCGTCGCATATAGACAAAATGTTAAAACCTTCGGTTTTCAGGTATTCCTTGTGTGCACACTGACATGGTCACTAAAATGCCAGTAACAGTAGGAGGGAAATTCTATTCTGTGGAGAAATAAAAAAAAGTATGTTGCCATTAATTTCTTAATTGAGATTCTTATCACTTGCAATTTTCAACAAGTTTTTTGGAATAAACCATGGTATTTAAGAACGGGGAACGACAAAAAAATATTTAAGCAAAGTAGTTTCTTGGGGTGGTAGCTACTAAAAGTGAATACTACATTTTTAGAACACTACCCTCTTTGTTGCCGAATTGGCAAAGCGCCAGGAGAGGACTTTTGATTTCATTTGGTTCCAGAAACCAATATGTGGTGATTTTTCCGAGAGCACACACCGTTGCGACTTTCCTCGGTCGGGATGCGGGGCGGATCCATTAAAACTGTCAAATAGTGAGTCGATGGTTTCAATGAACTCGCCTGTGTAAAGTGCGTCCTTGGGAAACCACGAACCATCGCCGAACCTGGCCATTGTCATTATTCCTGCCGCAACGGTGTGGCTGAAGGTCTCCGCTGCCAGCTTCACTCTCGTTTTGAAGGTGCCTTCGGGGTTCACGAGGTTTTCTGTCAGCCTCAGTGCCATTCGAAGTCCTTGTTGGTCCAGCTCGTAAAGTTGTCTGAAGTGTTCCCACTTCGCTGTCTTGAATGTCTTATCCGTGTTTTCGTACCATGTGATGTCGTTTGAAAAAAAAAAGGTTTCTCATGCACTTGATCAAATGTGGAGGATGGCTCATTATAAATATGTTCCGATCATTAACAAAGGAAAATGGCTCCTCGGCTATGGGGGTTGACATTTCGCGTAGAGCATTTATGGCACCTCGGTTTGTAGGTCCCTGATCGCAAATAGTGGCGACAACGTTCAGCCCAACATAGATCAAGGCAGTGATAACTTCTTTTAATAACTTGGACAGAATGTCGCTCGGCACCGTGTCGCATGTGAAGTAACATGCAACTGGTTGCTTCCATTTCTTGGATAGGCCTCTCACCATGAACACCAGTGCGTGGTTAGCCACTACCCTGGTGGTTCCAAGGGGCCCATAGTCTTCAAAGCCTGAAAAATTACTCAGTTAGATTTCTAAAAATTCCTAAAAATTCTTAAGCAAGAAGCTTACTTTTAAATTATTACCTGTAACATAGTCGTTGCTCTCGTTATAAAAAAGACCAGTGCGAAGTGACATCTCGTCGAACAGCACGGCACAACATTTATCTCTTCTAGACATCTTACTCACTCGTTCTCCCAAGTGAGTTTTAATTTTTTGGTTGATGCCTGGCATGAAACTTATGTTTCCTAGGAGATTCCTAAGCGTCTTGGGACTGGGTAGCGTGATCATATGGCGCATGTACTCGTAGCAACGAGGGCTTCTTTTCATTATGGACACTGCCCACAGTTTGTCATCCAGACTCAACCTTAAGAGACAAAAACGATGAAATTTTAGCTATCAATCCAATGATCATTTGGTTTTTATATTTAAAGTTTATATTTTCAGGCTCAACGAAAATAGATAATAATACCTGCGAGCTTTGGCTGATCGCTGATGGTTCCGCAACTCTCCCTTGATTATCAACGCTAGAGCAGGCGACAGATTTTCAGAGCTTTTCTCCAGCAACCTTTCCATGGCAAAGGAAGTGGAATGATTTTCCAGTTCCTTGAGGAGTTTCTTGTTCTTCGTATTTTTTTACCATCAAGCGTTTCAGGCTGTAACAAGCCTTTTTATACTTGAGGAGCATGCTTCTCTTCCTCGGGGTGACGTCTGGTCTCTTGTAGCCGAACTCGTGAAGCAGGGAATGCCTTGCCTTTATTGGCTTGCCTTGAGATGAAGATGAAAAATGAATGATTATTACATTATTAAAATATTATTAATGGCTGATAAAACCATTATATTAGGTTCTGTTAATATAATATGTGGTAATTATTTGTCACTTACTTGGCATAACCGAATTGGTCGGAGTCACCAATCCAATCGTATGAGTAACATCGCATGGGTCCATCGCATGGGTCACTGCTGCAGGTGAAATCGCAGTCGATTCTAAACTTGCCTGACCTGAAATTAAATTTTTCTGCATCAGGAAAATGTGTTGTTGTCGTGAAAGACAAATTAATTGTTTCTTTGCGATCATATTCTTACCAGCCATGTCTCCGTCGGAAGTGTTCACAACTTCTTCTTCGTCAACAACTTCAGGCACTAAATCCACAAGAACCATATGAGATGCAAATGGCAGCGCATTCCAGTTCAGCCCCTTCTTTTCAGTGGTCTTGAAATCGGTGTTAGGAAAATGATCCGCGCAAATGCGTAGCGACAAGCAATTCAGCCGAGCTGGACTGAGTCGTAGCAATCGAGAGTTTCCACATCTCTCTATCCACTGATCACTCCTTGCCTGGCAGGAAGGGAACCTGAAGAAATCGAGCAATCGAGAGTTTCCACATCTCTCTATCCACTGATCACTCCTTGCCTGGCAGGAAGGAAACCTGAAGAAATCGAGCAATCGAGAGTTTCCACATCTCTCTATCCACTGATCACTCCTTGCCTGGCAGGAAGGGAACCTGAAGAAATCGAGCAATCGAGAGTTTCCACATCTCTCTATCCACTGATCACTCCTTGCCCGGCAGGAAGGGAACCTGAAGAAATCGAGCAATCAAGAGTTTCCACATCTCTCTATCCACTGATCACTCCTTGCCTGGCAGGAAGGAAACCTGAAGAAATCGAGCAATCGAGAGTTTCCACATCTCTCTATCCACTGACCACTCCTTGCCTGGCAGGAAGGGAACCTGAAGAAATCGAGCAATCGAGAGTTTCCTCATCTCTCTATCCACTGATCACTCCTTGCCTGGCAGGAAGGGAACCTGAAGAAATCGAGCAATCGAGAGTTTCCACATCTCTCTATCCACTGATCACTCCTTGAATGAATATTGGGGTTTATAGGCGCGTCAACCGTTTGGTTATTTTGCGCCTGAGCAGAAAAGTTTGCAATATTTAAATTAAAGCACTTAAAGCAAGACATAAAAGTCTTACTGTGTCAAGATAAAACGATAAAAGTCTTTGTTATAGATGTATTCTTTAAAAATACCTGCGTATAGATAGACAATACCAGGGAAAATTGGTATTATCTATGGCTAAAAGACTAGATGACTAAAGGACTAGATTACACTTGATGACTAGAGACTAGAGGACTTGATGACTAGATGACAAGATGACTAGATGACTAGTATGCCATTTGACTAGATGATCTTAAGAAAGTCTATATCTCTCAGGAACTGGAGCAGCTTGTCGATCTGTCTTGGATCATCTGCAAGGACTTTGTCGATGGTGTTTCGGAGAGAAAGACGTCTTCTCGGACCCCTGTATTTAGAGCATTCTATAAGGACGTGTCGGACTGTGAGAGCTTCGTTACAAGTGTCGCATCTTGGCTGGATTTTGTCGAGGGAGAAAAGGTATGCGTGGCTAAATAAAGTGTGCCCAATCCGCAATCGTGTCAGCACTACTTCTTCTCGTCTATTGGGTCGGATCGAGGAGTCCCATGGAGAAACGCTGGGTTTAATCTCCTTTAACTTGTTGTTTATTTGCAGATCCCATGTGTCTTGAAATTTCTTTCTAAGGAGCAATTTGAAGAAATTCTTCAAGTCGTTGAAAGTAAGCCTAGGATCGTCAATAGAGTCTTTCTGTGTAGCAGACTTCGCCGCCTTGTCGGCCAGTTCATTGCCCTGTATCCCCACGTGTCCAGGGACCCAGCAGAACACCACTGCGACGTCCCTTAAAGCAAGGGACGTCAGCAGTGAGTGTATTTCCTGGACGAGAGTGTGCGGGGAATACAAGGCGTCTAAAGCTTGCAGGGAGCTTAGCGAGTCAGAGCAAATGAGGAATGATTTCTCCGCGCTGCTCGACTCTATGTACTTTAGAGCGTGCACCAGCGCAAAGAGCTCTGCTGTTAAAATACTTGTCTTGTCATTCAGTTTAAAACCATACGAGATGTCACCAGAGGATCACTCCTTGCCCGGCAGGAAGGGAACCTGAAGAAATCGAGCAATCGAGAGTTTCCACATCTCTCTATCCACTGATCACTCCTTGCCTGGCAGGAAGGAAACCTGAAGAAATCGAGCAATCGAGAGTTTCCACATCTCTCTATCCACTGATCACTCCTTGCCTGGCAGGAAGGGAACCTGAAGAAATCGAGCAATCGAGAGTTTCCACATCTCTCTATCCACTGATCACTCCTTGCCTGGCAGGAAGGAAACCTGAAGAAATCGAGCAATCGAGAGTTTCCACATCTCTCTATCCACTGATCACTCCTTGCCTGGCAGGAAGGAAACCTGAAGAAATCGAGCAATCGAGAGTTTCCACATCTCTCTATCCACTGATCACTCCTTGCCTGGCAGGAAGGAAACCTGAAGAAATCGAGCAATCGAGAGTTTCCACATCTCTCTATCCACTGATCACTCCTTGCCTGGCAGGAAGGGAACCTGAAGAAATCGAGCAATCGAGAGTTTCCACATCTCTCTATCCACTGATCACTCCTTGCCTGGCAGGAAGGGAACCTGAAGAAATCGAGCAATCGAGAGTTTCCACATCTCTCTATCCACTGATCACTCCTTGCCTGGCAGGAAGGAAACCTGAAGAAATCGAGCAATCGAGAGTTTCCACATCTCTCTATCCACTGATCACTCCTTGCCTGGCAGGAAGGGAACCTGAAGAAATCGAGCAATCGAGAGTTTCCACATCTCTCTATCCACTGATCACTCCTTGCCTGGCAGGAAGGGAACCTGAAGAAATCGAGCAATCGAGAGTTTCCACATCTCTCTATCCACTGATCACTCCTTGCCTGGCAGAAGGAAACCTAAAGAAATCGAGCAATCGAGAGTTTCCACATCTCTCTATCCACTGATCACTCCTTGCCTGGCAGGAAGGAAACCTGAAGAAATCGAGCAATCGAGAGTTTCCACATCTCTCTATCCACTGATCACTCCTAGCCTGGCAGGAAGGGAACCTGAAGAAATCGAGCAATCGAGAGTTTCCACATCTCTCTATCCACTGATCACTCCTTGCCTGGCAGGAAGGGAACCTGAAGAAATCGAGCAATCGAGAGTTTCCACATCTCTCTATCCACTGATCACTCCTTGCCTGGCAGGAAGGGAACCTGAAGAAATCGAGCAATCGAGAGTTTCCACATCTCTCTATCCACTGATCACTCCTTGCCTGGCAGGAAGGAAACCTGAAGAAATCGAGCAATCGAGAGTTTCCACATCTCTCTATCCACTGATCACTCCTTGCCTGGCAGGAAGGGAACCTGAAGAAATCGAGCAATCGAGAGTTTCCACATCTCTCTATCCACTGATCACTCCTTGCCTGGCAGGAAGGGAACCTGAAGAAATCGAGCAATCGAGAGTTTCCACATCTCTCTATCCACTGATCACTCCTTGCCTGGCAGGAAGGAAACCTGAAGAAATCGAGCAATCGAGAGTTTCCACATCTCTCTATCCACTGATCACTCCTTGCCTGGCAGGAAGGGAACCTGAAGAAATCGAGCAATCGAGAGTTTCCACATCTCTCTATCCACTGATCACTCCTTGCCTGGCAGGAAGGGAACCTGAAGAAATCGAGCAATCGAGAGTTTCCACATCTCTCTATCCACTGATCACTCCTTGCCTGGCAGGAAGGAAACCTGAAGAAATCGAGCAATCGAGAGTTTCCACATCTCTCTATCCACTGATCACTCCTTGCCTGGCAGGAAGGAAACCTGAAGAAATCGAGCAATCGAGAGTTTCCACATCTCTCTATCCACTGATCACTCCTTGCCTGGCAGGAAGGGAACCTGAAGAAATCGAGCAATCGAGAGTTTCCACATCTCTCTATCCACTGATCACTCCTTGCCTGGCAGGAAGGGAACCTGAAGAAATCGAGCAATCGAGAGTTTCCACATCTCTCTATCCACTGATCACTCCTTGCCTGGCAGGAAGGGAACCTGAAGAAATCGAGCAATCGAGAGTTTCCACATCTCTCTATCCACTGATCACTCCTTGCCTGGCAGGAAGGAAACCTGAAGAAATCGAGCAATCGAGAGTTTCCACATCTCTCTATCCACTGATCACTCCTTGCCTGGCAGGAAGGAAACCTGAAGAAATCGAGCAATCGAGAGTTTCCACATCTCTCTATCCACTGATCACTCCTTGCCTGGCAGGAAGGAAACCTGAAGAAATCGAGCAATCGAGAGTTTCCACATCTCTCTATCCACTGATCACTCCTTGCCTGGCAGGAAGGAAACCTGAAGAAATCGAGCAATCGAGAGTTTCCACATCTCTCTATCCACTGATCACTATTTGCCTGGCAGGAAGGAAACCTGAAGAAATCGAGCAATCGAGAGTTTCCACATCTCTCTATCCACTGATCACTCCTTGCCTGGCAGGAAGGGAACCTGAAGAAATCGAGCAATCGAGAGTTTCCACATCTCTCTATCCACTGATCACTCCTTGCCTGGCAGGAAGGAAACCTGAAGAAATCGAGCAATCGAGAGTTTCCACATCTCTCTATCCACTGATCACTCCTTGCCTGGCAGGAAGGAAACCTGAAGAAATCGAGCAATCGAGAGTTTCCACATCTCTCTATCCACTGATCACTCCTTGCCTGGCAGGAAGGAAACCTGAAGAAATCGAGCAATCGAGAGTTTCCACATCTCTCTATCCACTGATCACTCCTTGCCTGGCAGGAAGGGAACCTGAAGAAATCGAGCAATCGAGAGTTTCCACATCTCTCTATCCACTGATCACTCCTTGCCTGGCAGGAAGGGAACCTGAAGAAATCGAGCAATCGAGAGTTTCCACATCTCTCTATCCACTGATCACTCCTTGCCTGGCAGGAAGGAAACCTGAAGAAATCGAGCAATCGAGAGTTTCCACATCTCTCTATCCACTGATCACTCCTTGCCTGGCAGGAAGGGAACCTGAAGAAATCGAGCAATCGAGAGTTTCCACATCTCTCTATCCACTGATCACTCCTTGCCTGGCAGGAAGGGAACCTGAAGAAATCGAGCAATCGAGAGTTTCCACATCTCTCTATCCACTGATCACTCCTTGCCTGGCAGAAGGAAACCTAAAGAAATCGAGCAATCGAGAGTTTCCACATCTCTCTATCCACTGATCACTCCTTGCCTGGCAGGAAGGAAACCTGAAGAAATCGAGCAATCGAGAGTTTCCACATCTCTCTATCCACTGATCACTCCTAGCCTGGCAGGAAGGGAACCTGAAGAAATCGAGCAATCGAGAGTTTCCACATCTCTCTATCCACTGATCACTCCTTGCCTGGCAGGAAGGGAACCTGAAGAAATCGAGCAATCGAGAGTTTCCACATCTCTCTATCCACTGATCACTCCTTGCCTGGCAGGAAGGGAACCTGAAGAAATCGAGCAATCGAGAGTTTCCACATCTCTCTATCCACTGATCACTCCTTGCCTGGCAGGAAGGAAACCTGAAGAAATCGAGCAATCGAGAGTTTCCACATCTCTCTATCCACTGATCACTCCTTGCCTGGCAGGAAGGGAACCTGAAGAAATCGAGCAATCGAGAGTTTCCACATCTCTCTATCCACTGATCACTCCTTGCCTGGCAGGAAGGGAACCTGAAGAAATCGAGCAATCGAGAGTTTCCACATCTCTCTATCCACTGATCACTCCTTGCCTGGCAGGAAGGAAACCTGAAGAAATCGAGCAATCGAGAGTTTCCACATCTCTCTATCCACTGATCACTCCTTGCCTGGCAGGAAGGGAACCTGAAGAAATCGAGCAATCGAGAGTTTCCACATCTCTCTATCCACTGATCACTCCTTGCCTGGCAGGAAGGGAACCTGAAGAAATCGAGCAATCGAGAGTTTCCACATCTCTCTATCCACTGATCACTCCTTGCCTGGCAGGAAGGAAACCTGAAGAAATCGAGCAATCGAGAGTTTCCACATCTCTCTATCCACTGATCACTCCTTGCCTGGCAGGAAGGAAACCTGAAGAAATCGAGCAATCGAGAGTTTCCACATCTCTCTATCCACTGATCACTCCTTGCCTGGCAGGAAGGGAACCTGAAGAAATCGAGCAATCGAGAGTTTCCACATCTCTCTATCCACTGATCACTCCTTGCCTGGCAGGAAGGGAACCTGAAGAAATCGAGCAATCGAGAGTTTCCACATCTCTCTATCCACTGATCACTCCTTGCCTGGCAGGAAGGGAACCTGAAGAAATCGAGCAATCGAGAGTTTCCACATCTCTCTATCCACTGATCACTCCTTGCCTGGCAGGAAGGAAACCTGAAGAAATCGAGCAATCGAGAGTTTCCACATCTCTCTATCCACTGATCACTCCTTGCCTGGCAGGAAGGAAACCTGAAGAAATCGAGCAATCGAGAGTTTCCACATCTCTCTATCCACTGATCACTCCTTGCCTGGCAGGAAGGAAACCTGAAGAAATCGAGCAATCGAGAGTTTCCACATCTCTCTATCCACTGATCACTCCTTGCCTGGCAGGAAGGAAACCTGAAGAAATCGAGCAATCGAGAGTTTCCACATCTCTCTATCCACTGATCACTATTTGCCTGGCAGGAAGGGAACCTGAAGAAATCGAGCAATCGAGAGTTTCCACATCTCTCTATCCACTGATCACTCCTTGCCTGGCAGGAAGGGAACCTGAAGAAATCGAGCAATCGAGAGTTTCCACATCTCTCTATCCACTGATCACTCCTTGCCTGGCAGGAAGGAAACCTGAAGAAATCGAGCAATCGAGAGTTTCCACATCTCTCTATCCACTGATCACTCCTTGCCTGGCAGGAAGGGAACCTGAAGAAATCGAGCAATCGAGAGTTTCCACATCTCTCTATCCACTGATCACTCCTTGCCTGGCAGGAAGGGAACCTGAAGAAATCGAGCAATCGAGAGTTTCCACATCTCTCTATCCACTGATCACTCCTTGCCTGGCAGAAGGAAACCTAAAGAAATCGAGCAATCGAGAGTTTCCACATCTCTCTATCCACTGATCACTCCTTGCCTGGCAGGAAGGAAACCTGAAGAAATCGAGCAATCGAGAGTTTCCACATCTCTCTATCCACTGATCACTCCTTGCCTGGCAGGAAGGGAACCTGAAGAAATCGAGCAATCGAGAGTTTCCACATCTCTCTATCCACTGATCACTCCTTGCCTGGCAGGAAGGGAACCTGAAGAAATCGAGCAATCGAGAGTTTCCACATCTCTCTATCCACTGATCACTCCTTGCCTGGCAGGAAGGGAACCTGAAGAAATCGAGCAATCGAGAGTTTCCACATCTCTCTATCCACTGATCACTCCTTGCCTGGCAGGAAGGAAACCTGAAGAAATCGAGCAATCGAGAGTTTCCACATCTCTCTATCCACTGATCACTCCTTGCCTGGCAGGAAGGGAACCTGAAGAAATCGAGCAATCGAGAGTTTCCACATCTCTCTATCCACTGATCACTCCTTGCCTGGCAGGAAGGGAACCTGAAGAAATCGAGCAATCGAGAGTTTCCACATCTCTCTATCCACTGATCACTCCTTGCCTGGCAGGAAGGAAACCTGAAGAAATCGAGCACTCGAGAGTTTCCACATCTCTCTATCCACTGATCACTCCTTGCCTGGCAGGAAGGGAACCTGAAGAAATCGAGCAATCGAGAGTTTCCACATCTCTCTATCCACTGATCACTCCTTGCCTGGCAGGAAGGAAACCTGAAGAAATCGAGCAATCGAGAGTTTCCACATCTCTCTATCCACTGATCACTCCTTGCCTGGCAGGAAGGAAACCTGAAGAAATCGAGCAATCGAGAGTTTCCACATCTCTCTATCCACTGATCACTCCTTGCCTGGCAGGAAGGGAACCTGAAGAAATCGAGCAATCGAGAGTTTCCACATCTCTCTATCCACTGATCACTCCTTGCCTGGCAGGAAGGGAACCTGAAGAAATCGAGCAATCGAGAGTTTCCACATCTCTCTATCCACTGATCACTCCTTGCCTGGCAGGAAGGGAACCTGAAGAAATCGAGCAATCGAGAGTTTCCACATCTCTCTATCCACTGATCACTCCTTGCCTGGCAGGAAGGAAACCTGAAGAAATCGAGCAATCGAGAGTTTCCACATCTCTCTATCCACTGATCACTCCTTGCCTGGCAGGAAGGGAACCTGAAGAAATGAAGTTCGGGGTCCTTCTCTGTGGTGTTCCCGCACCCAAAATACTCACAACGCATGCGGCCTCTGCCCATCGCTAAAGCTATTTGACTATTTGGCTATTACCTAAAACTTAACTAAATATTAACTTAAAGGCCCTATCTCAGCTAGAAAACCAAGTATATATTGTGTGGAACATGTTACTGTGATGATATGAAAATAAAAATAAATAAAATCGGGTCGATAGTTTTCATGTGAGCAATTTTTTAAGAACCGAATTTGAATCTGCCGCGCCGCCTGCGTGACGTAGTCTAGGGCTATGGTCTAGGGCTGTGCCGGCCCACTGCTATGCTTGCCTCACGCGCTTCCAGCTTGTCACTCAGTTCACATTCGGTACTCAGTGGTGATCGTCCACCTACCTAGCTGGCTAGTCGTTAACATGGTTCGTCGATGCTGTGTTTACAAGTGTTCCAACAATACTGAGAAAAACAAGGCAGTATCATTTCATATATTTCCAGACAAACAACGAAAGCCAGCGCTGTATAAGAAATGGTTACAGAAAGTGAAACGAGAAAGGTTTGTTCCGACTAAGGGCCGGTTTTATCACCTCCAGACTACTTCCCGACAAAGTACCCGATTCGTATCCTCGCGACAAAATAGATTTGTTTGGCCGATAAGTATTTTGACTGTATTACCACCTCCCGACAGAGCCAATGCGGCCGACAAAACTTCAAAATCGGGGGGAACAGCTGTCGGCTGGTGGAAGTGTCAGACAAGAGCTCTTCTCCCGACAAACATGGCGGAACTATTTGAAGGCAATTCGGATTCCGACGACGAAATGATGATGAATATCGCTGTAAGGGGGAGAATTGCTCGAAATTTCAGGGTGAGACCCGACAATTTTAATCTGTGGAGCGAGCAAGAGTTTTTCATGCGGTTTCGGCTAAGCAAACGGTCAGTTTTACGTGTTTTGGAGCTGGTAGAAAATGACCTGGAATACGAGACAGACCGGTAAATTTAATATTTTTTGAAATGCCAATAGTCCACATTAGGTACTGTGAGTGCAGCCTGTGCAGTGCATAATTTATTCTAGGAACCATTCGCTCTCGCCAATCAACCAGCTACTAATGACGCTAAGATTTTTTGCTCTGGGCAGCATGCTGATAGCAGCTGGTGACTTTGCTGGGGTACATAAGAGCACTGCATCCCGCATCATTAAAAAAGTCACGCATGCAATAGCCCTTCTTCGCCCTCAATTCGTCAGGTTTCCTGCAACTAACACCGAAAAAGAAAATAACATCCAAGGATTTTTTCGCATGAACCGTTTCCCAAGAGTACTGGGTGCTATAGATTGCACTCACATTAAAATTCAATCTCCAGGTAAGCGCCTATTTTTAGTTCAACGGCATCGCTTCGGGTAAAAATTACCTGCTACGGCCCAATCTGTGTTATCAGAGAATCAATACGATCTTGCTTTTCTTGCACCAAATGGAAAGTCCATACCAGCCTCAAAAATTCTAATTCTCACAAATAAAGAACCACTAGATTTTATAATACATTGGTACCTACCTACCTAATTGCAAAAATTTAAGAAATTTATGTATCAAAGCTGATAATAAATTTAAGTGAAGTATTTCTAACATTCATAGTGAAAGTGAACCTTCCCACAGGCAACCCTATCAAGCACATCAGACAAGGAGCAAATAGCTGCCTCCCAGGTTTGCTCCTGGTGACTGACTGTTCCAGTTCTTATTTTCCTTTCCTCTCATTGTCCTAATAGGTGGTAATAATGCAGAAGACTTCCGTAACAGGAAAAACTTCTTTTCTTTCAATGTCCAAACCATTTGCGACCACAACATGAAGATTATGGATGTGGTAGCAAGATGGAACGGCGCTGCGCATGACCAACACATTTTTAACAACTCTGCTATCAGAGCTCGGTTGGAGAGTGGAGAGTTTGGCGATAGCCTAATACTTGGAGACTTGGGCTATACATCCAAGCCATATCTGGTGACGCCCATTCGCCATCCTGTGCTCCCAGAAGAACAACTTTTTAACGAGGCCCAAATAAGAACCCGGAGCACCGTGGAGAGGCAGTATGGAACGTGGAAGCGCCGCTTCCCTGTACTCTCCCTGGGGCTGAGGCTTGCTCTGCCAACAGTTCAGAAAGTTATTGTTGCCTGTGCTGTGCTTCACAACTTTGCCATCGACATGGATGAAGCCGAGCCCCCTCTTGACCCCGAACTCCCTCCAATCGACATTGGTAGAGACCAAATTCCACGAGTCCAGGTTGTCCAGGAAGTTAACGCTGTCCAAAGGGCACTGCTGGACTACTTCCGGAACCTACTATGAATAAACGAGTGGCAGACAGAGGACTGAATCTTGCACCAATTGCGTATAATAAAACAATTTCGATAAAATGTTATTATATTTATTTTTTAATCGGGTAATGTTATCTTACATTGCTTCTAATTGTTTTTTTTTAATTGCAAGCTCAATATTTTTAATTTCAAGATCTGCTTGCTTTAATTTGAGATCCATCTCATGTTGCTCTTGGAGCCGCACTTCGTTGCTATCGTGTTCCGTTACAATGTACTGCATTTGCAGCTTGGCCAGGTCAGTTTTGGCAGATGCCAAGTCTGCAAATTTTGATGTGCTCATGGAGAACACGGTGTCCTTGCCGTTGAGGACTGGTCTGCGTCGGGCTAGGTTGCTTGCACCTGTAGTAAAGTCACAGGGAGGGATGTGGAATTAAAGGAAGAGGGAGAGTGGGACATTTCTGTTGGGCAGGCAGGCAGGGCAGGGCAGGTTTCTTGGAAAAAGACTTGGATCTATTTATATACAATGATTAAGAACAAAATAATCCTTAGACAATTACTATCAAAATTGTTCCAATGGAGGAAATGAGCACTGATAAAAGCAAAGACAATCAATGTTTTTAGACATTGATTAATCAAAACCAATCACTCTTTGACATCAATTTCCAACTGGTTAATCAAATCAATTGATTTGCTATTTTTTTTCTGAAACAATCCTGCTATGCGTTCTATATATTATGTGGTACCTATTCTCAAAAATGGTGATAATATACGTAAGCAATCAAGCGTATCATTAGCAATCAGACACATAAATGTAAATTTTATGAAGCAAAGAACTAGAACCGGTAGTAGCAAACAATGTCAAAACCAAAGGTTGATAATGATGTTAAAAACATGCTCACCTTTGCCCGAAAAGGCACTTGAAGAAGCCTTCTCGATAATTTCTTTGGTGAACTCGGAAGGTGTATTTGTGAGTGCAGGATGTTTCTTGCTGCGGAGCATCGCGGGGGAGTAATGACCCCAAATAGTACCTGTATAACAAAATATAACAAGTTAAAATTAATATAGATTTAGGAAATTGATTTTTAAAAATATCTTAGCTACTATTTTCTGTCATGCTTCAGTACATCCGTTAATAAATTTACTATTTTAAACAAAAAGTAGGTAGGTACTAGGTACAGTACCTACTTTGATTTTTTTAAATAATATATATGCTACACAAATTATTTTGAAAATTGTTTGATCTCTATACAAAGTGGTTAAATGATACATATTACCTACTATAATATTGCCATTATTATGGTATTTCAAAATTAATTTCAGCAAAGATCATTTAGGACAGTAGACCAACCAGATACTAGAATTGATAAAATCATTTCCATCAATTTGGAAGCTAATATCTCATGATAATTTTAATCAATATTAAATAATTATCTCATTCAACATGCAATATTGAAGTACCTACCGGATGGAGTGCTACCTTCAGCGATAACGCTGTAGCCTCTCATTGGTTCTCCGCTGCAGCCAGGTTGGACGTCAAGCTCCACCACATCCTCCTAAAAGATAAAGACATTAAAATGCTGCTAGTCATGCTAGTGAGATAGATGAGTAGCTGGATCACCTATTTTTTAATAGACTTGTTTAGTTATGAAAGCATTTCTTGAAAGTTGTACTACCAGTAGTAGTAACCTACAATGATATAATATAATATGAGATAATTCGAACTGACAAAGGTTGACAGGGTAGGTACTATAAGGGTTAATTTTCACACCATAAACCAAATTATGATTTTAATTCCCAAGAAAGCCAGTAGGTACTTGCCATTTCAGAGATGCTGCCATCCATTAACTCATCAGGCTCGTCAACATTTTCACTGCCCACCAGCGATTCGGCTTAAATGCATAAAAAAACCATTGATGAAGCTAGCACAGACCATGGTTCACCGCTAGATAGTTTCAGGATTCATTTTAAACTTACGACTAGCAGCGCGAGTAGCATGTGGAAAATCGCTATCGCATGTTGACTGCATCCCTACAGCACTTAGTGGCACCATCAGAAAAATTCTTTCTAGGACGGCAATATTGCGAGGGGGGTTCGAAGGCGGACCACCCCCTGTCGCCCTAAGCTCTTGCATGCTTCTGGTTGCCTCCTTCTTTGCTGCTTTCTTCAAGCATTCATATTTAGAGCGCAACTCTTTCACAGTACGGCTTGTGAGCGAACCGGCATTGAACTTTTCCGCCAAGAGCTTCCACTGTTTATCCTAGCAAACCAACCAAAGAGAAAATAAGTTATCGATGGTAAAACTTCAAAACAGCAATTGTCATTGCAGGTTAGTATTGCCACCAGAATTAAAAATCGCTCATTATGCTGTTTTACATCAAATATCAAACATACCTTATCACGCCAGGTTGCGGCGTCAGTCTTTTTACATTCAATTATATCTTTGTGGCACTCCACCAAGTCAACAACGCGATGTTCGTCTTGTAAGGAAAAATTTACAGCTCGCACGCACCGTTTCGCTGCCATTTTTTCTGAACGATGACAGCAAATATCGAGCCTTGTTGCCAGATATATCGCATCTCGACGGAACTTTGCCGAGTTTGTGTCGGGATGTTGTACGGAGGTCATAATACGGTGCCAAATTTACTTCTGCCGACAAATTTGTCGGGGGGGTAGGAACTCGGAACTTTGTCGGGAAGTTGTTTTTATGTGGTAATACCGGCCCTAAGAATACGTTCGTATGTTCAGAGCATTTCGTATCATCTGATTACAAATTCTCTCAAGTTTTAAAAGGTCAATTCTTTCCTAATTCTACCCCCCTTCGAATCCTGAAGAATGATTCGGTTCCCTCAGTAAAGATGACTGGAGTCGAAGAAAATCCACATAAACGTCGTAAGACGAAACATCTGGAAAATAAGTGTCTATCTGAACTCCTTGATAAAATACCCGAGCAACCATCAGCTAGCACGAGTAAGAATATTGGGAACGGCACCTCAACACCTCGCAAGAAAACAAAGATTACTAGCTCTGGTAATCCCGCGGTGCCCTTTGAGTGCGAGATTCAACCAATTCTTCCTTCCCTAGCGGACAATAATCCTCCGTCAACATGCGAAATAGAGATTCAGTGCGAAATGGGAACCGAGGTTTACCGCCAGCTCGCATCTTCAGGGAACTCCAACAATACAAGTGTTTGTGAGAATGACGACGACGAACGAGATGATAGCACGTATGTCCCGAACTTCGAAGACAATAGCGCCAGTGACGACGATTGCGACGACGCTGATGATACAAATGAGCCAGGTGATATTTCCAACGTGTTCTTTGTGTTTTGGGATTGCCTTTTGACACTTTTTTCATTTTGTTGCGTCTGTGGCGGACCGGTTACCGAAGTGGCGAAGCGAATGCACGGGTGCATGCTAACTGTCACTACCACGTGCATTGTCGGACACAAGCACGTGTGGTCTTCGCAGGCTAAATGTGGACAAAAATACTTGGGCTCAATTAACATTGTTGCGGCGCTGTACACTTGCGGTGTCAGTTTCACTTGCTTTAAATCATTCGCCAGCGCATTGAAGCTACTTTTTTTGTCGTCGGCAACATATTTTAGAATTGTTCACGCATACATTCGCCCGGCTATCTTGGATGTGTGGTACACCGAACGAGACATTGAAATTTTGAAACTCGCGTCGTCTGGCGAACCCGTTCGGCTTTCTGTAGATGGTCAATACGACTCTCCGGGCCATTGCGGAAAATATTGCACTTACACGGTAATGAATGCAACCAACGACAAGGTTGTCGACTTCAAAGTGGTTCAAAGGAAGCAAGCCGAGGGTGACTTGGAGAAGGCGGCATGCGAGATATTAATGCAGACTTTATCAGAACAGTTGGATATCGAACGGTTTATCTCTGATCGCCACCGAGGCATTGGTCTTCTGATCAGGACAAGTTATCCCAATATTGTCCATGAGTACGACGTCTGGCACTTGGGGAAAAGCCTCAGTAAGAAGTTGTCATCAATTGATAAATATTCGGCTTCACTGGCGTCTTGGAAGACGAGCATTTACAACCACCTGTGGTGGTCGTCTAAAACATGCGATGGAGATGCGGATTTGCTGATCGAAAAGTTTACATCGGTAATGAAGCACATCACAAACGTCCATATGTGGGAAGGAAATGGCAAATTTACGCAGTGTGAACACGAAGATCTGACAGAAGAGCAAGCTTCCAGGAAGGATTGGATTCGTAAAGGATCCTCGAAGTATCAGAACTTGGGCAAAATCGTTCTTGATCCCCGATATTTGAAGGATTTACGACATGCGAGTCACTACTGCCACACAGGTAATATATTTTGCATTTTCATTTTCACATTTCCATTTATGGACATTTTCCACGAACGTCGCGAAGTGAATTTTCCGTTGCAGTATATAGCATTCCTTTGTAACCTAAACTAACTCATACAATGTTTACATTTTTTTAGGCACACTGGAGTCATATCATAACGAGAGACTGAAATATCTCCCAAAACGCCTGCACTTCCCGTACGTTGGCATGGTCCTGCGGGGTATTCTAGCGATACTAGATCACAACTCCAATGTGTCGCGAGTGTGCACAGGACAAGCATTACGCTACTCGAAAGCCCAAAAGGATTGGGTTTTAAGAAGGAAATACGAATCGAAATCCACTCTATGGAGAGATAAGCTTATTGAAAAGATAATGAAGCTTGAAGAGTATTCGCCTTCTGTCGTCGACTCCGCGATCGTCGACGTCGAGACGCCCAAGTGCGTCGCTCGCGTGCCAAAGCCATCGATGGCGGAAGTCTTGCAGAGACCACGGTACTCTCGCTTCGAGAGCGCGTAATACGGTATGTATTAGAGCAAAATCGACTACAGTTCAACTCCAATTATTCCTAACCATCTATATGGTTGCGTAGAAGGTTATATTATTTACCTTATGTAAGCCTTCAATCGAAGTAATCTGGTTCCTCTCCTTCAGCCGCGTGGTATCCGACGTAAATACCGCTCTCTTCAGGGAGCTCGTCCCGAACGGCAGCAACGAGGCACGCGGGGATTTCTATTCGATGGTGAATACCAAGCGATTCCCGCGAGTTTACCCAGGTCACGAAATTTCTATAGCCAATGTGGCGCCATAACTTATTGGACTCTAAGCGCAGTTTTTGTTTGGTTTCTTTACAGCTGGTTTGCATAATTAGGTTGTGTTTTACCATGTTTAGAACATCTAAATTGGTGGTTACACTGCCGAACGAGTCATTGAGTGTAATGCAGGAATCACCTTTGATTAAACTTTTGATTTGGTGGGATTCCTGGCAGCAAACCGACTCGATGTCTGTGACTTGCTGTTTACAAAATCCGCAGGAGCACCATTCGGTGTTGCCTGCCCTCCCAGTCAACTTCTCGGCCCTCATCCTTTCCGCCGTCGCACTTTCTTCCCTGATGCGTCTACGATCGACTGATAATACAGGCTCGAACAAATACGGCTTCAAGCCAGACATCTTTGCAACTAGGCTGGTATGCGTGGACTGGCAAAAGTGTAGGTGGTGTAACGTGCAAGGGTCTTCGACTGTGGCGCGCTGCGAGTCTAGCCGCGCGCGGCCGGTGCACATGGCTCAGAGCTCAGCGGCACAGCCCTAGACCATAGCCCTAGGTGACGTCACGCAGGCGGCGCGGCGGATTCAAATGAGCATTCATAGAAAATCGCTCAAATGAAAAGTATTGATCGGATTTACTTCATTTTTTTTTTATATCATCACAGCGACATGTTCTACACTATATATACTTGTTTTACTAGCTGAGATAGGTCCTTTAACTATTATATGAAACTAAAATAAAACTTAAAATCCCATACAGAAACTAAAGGTGAAGGTATTTTAAAGTCAAATAGCACAAATGATAGCATCAGCCAAAGCTGATACGAGACGGATTCATACAAAAAGACACCGACACAAAAGTGTATAAGAGTAAGATATTAATTGTCATGTTGAAATATTCTTTAAAAGATTCCCAAGAAAGTGTTCAATCCAAATGACAAACTGCAATCATGTCAGTCATGAAGTATAATCTTTTACCGAACCTTTGCCGCATCCTGCTAAGTGCTTGGTACTTTACCAGCGGCAGAAGAACAAGAGGGTCATGCTTTATGGTCAACGAAAATAAAAGTATTTTGAGAATCAAAAACAATAGTTCTTTGAATAGGACAAGTATGAGCCTTCACTTGCCCAGGACAATATAACAGTTTGTAGAGATTTCAATCGTGATTCCATTCCTTAGATAACCCAAAAACCCAACGAGCCGTTAGCGAAATCAGAGGCCGCCCAGACCAATAACAACGGCTATAACTTGACACTTGTTCCCAGCCTTTGAATCTATGAGTCATATGTCAAGTTGACATCTCAAGTCAAGTTGAGTCAAATGCGTTAGATGATTATGATAGTGATATTGTAATTTTATGAATATTAATATCATTAGATATCAGTTTCTGTTGTTTCAAAGCCCCACATTGGTGAAATGGAATTAGCCAGAAAAAATACAATGAAATTATAAAAAAATACCTTATCTTCAGAATATGGGTAACGCTTATACGCTAAATAATTTATATACATATGAGTTTGAAGATAGGCATACGTTCTGAATATTGCGATTGATTGATTGACTGATTTCCATGAAAGACGTCCGACATTATCTCGCCGCCGACGAGTTCCTTTGCGAAAGGATGCCTCCGGGTTGGCGGCGCGGGACGCAAGGCGGACAACTCATTGGAAAGTGCTGATATGATTTCGAGGGGGTAGAGGGGAAGGGGACTTATAATGACAGCGATTGGTTTCGCCCCCACTATGCACTGTATGGTTTTCGGTCAGAATACACTTGTAGGAACGTTCTGTGTCAGGGTTTTATTATTGTGTCGATACTTGGATCGTGGAGACGTTCACACATATTTTATTTCCTGTTGCCAGGCTGTTGCTGCTCGTGAGTTATTATCGCAAAGGGGGGCTACTTTATACGCAGACCCGCTTGATTTCACCTTTCAAGTGGAGAAAACAAATAGAAGAAATAACCCAAAAAGTTTGCGATGCCAGTTCTTTCAATTGCACCGCTGCAAAGTTCGTGCCAAGCTGAACATCGCCACCGGGGAAATGGTGGTCAACGGGGCCCACAACCACGAACCGATGGCAAACTGGGTTTCAACGAGCGCGCTGAGGGAGGCCCTAAAGGCATGGACCGACGGACGCCCTTTCCAACAAATATATGACGAGGAATGCGTAAGGTAAGAAATCTGATTTTTATCATGAGGGCATAACCATATAGTAAGTAAGGCTTACTCTATACTTACTCTATACTTACTCTATACTTACTCTATGGTATAACGAGAGAAGCGAAAGCGAATCTTCAATTCGAGCACCTGCCGTTTGTTTAGTTGCTTGTTTCTTTTATCTGTTCACGACCAAACGTCAAAACCTATATTGATGAAATTTCACAGAACCCTTTTAACTCTCTTTACTTAGATCTGCAACGTTTTGGGTCAAATTGGTCTTGTTTTTGTCTTATTATATAGTTTTTTACGAAAAAGTTCGTACAAATCACGATGCACACTTGAAAGTATGTGCGTGGGCAGCGGTGCGGTAGATACGGCACAGGCTAAGGTTTCAAACGCATATTTTTTTTAAATTTTCCTACAAATATAACTTTCCTAAGACTCAAGTCTTTTCCTAATCTTAGCACGTAGTTTTTCTAAATATTTCAGCATTTTCATTTATTTCCATTGAAAATTATGTGCTGCGACTGTTAGCCAGTTTCGGGCGGCGGATTTCTGAGTACCTATTCAATTTTATAGTTTATATTCGGGACACCACATGAGGCAGTGAATATGTGCTACTTATTCGAGTCGAGGTGCTCGCGATTGGCAGCATAATGCCTCCTAAAACTCGCTCTTCTGAGCCTCGAAAAGCAACGAGAATTAGTGTGATCACCGCATTTTTTGTCACGAAACTTACGAGGCAATCCGCAAGCCAGTTTTATCTAATACCGTAGGGTATGTAAGGCTAAGTAACACCCTAGTAGACCAAAATATACAAGGCCGTTTAGTTTGTTGATATCTTGAGCTCAGACACATGTCAGCACGAGGAAACCCGGCCCTCACCCCACGGAGCTAGTGGATTCTTATCGTGAAGATACACTTGCAAGTGCTGAGGCGAGTAAGTGGCTGTGCCAAGAGTCTTAAAGTTCTCATAAGTCACTAGCCAGTACATAGTTATTCTCTAATCGTTTCGGGCCTCGCTCCCGAAGGCGCCGCCGCGGCGAGAACAAGGAATTTATACTGAGTTGCAATAATTTGTTTGAGTTTTGATCACCATTCCGGGGGAATATGAGAACTTACTGCCGTGGGATGATGACTCATGGTCGCTGATGGCTGATTTCGAGATAAAAATTAAATCTTGGTATTATCCATGTAGTAATCTGTGGCTTCGGCGCCTAGCCTAAGCGGTGCCTTGAAGGTGGTAATCGGACGAAATACCGACGGACGAAATACCGACGGAGAAAACACCGACGAGAGGCGGACAACATACCGCCGTATCTATACCTGCTGTTGAGGTCGACTTCGGTCAACAAATCAATCATGCCTGTCAATGACATGACGTGTTGCTACGCAATTACATTATTTGTGTCTTAATGACTTAGTGTTTACCCCGAAAAATTACACTGCCACCATTATCCCGCTCCCGGGATCCTTATAGATTTTGAATTATTCCTGAAAAATACTTGATAAATTTACATAACCTATTTTTTTTGCAGGGTGAC
This sequence comes from Nemurella pictetii, assembly GCA_921293315.2. Taxonomy (NCBI): domain Eukaryota; kingdom Metazoa; phylum Arthropoda; class Insecta; order Plecoptera; family Nemouridae; genus Nemurella; species Nemurella pictetii. The sequence goes on from CAKLCZ020000001.1 coordinate 566,050, forward strand.
CTGATACGGAGGTCGAAGGTTCGTAATTAGAAACATGATTGCATATAATTCTTGTCTATAATAGTCACTTATAACTTTTGCATCCACTATAATTATTCTGTACGAAATAATCTGTAGGAAACCATTCGGTGTTTTCTGCGTCGGTATTTTGTCCTACTCTCTACGAAACCCGTCGGTATTTTGTCCGTCGGTATTTTGTCGGTCGGTATTTTGTCGGTCGGTATTTTGTCCGTCGGTATTTTTTCGGTCGGTATTTTGTCCGTCGGTATTTTGTCGGTCGGTATTTTGTCCGTCGGTATTTTGTCGGTCGGTATTTTGTCCTAGTATCCTTTAAGGTCTACCCACAATTGACGCAAGCACAACGATAGCGCGCAACGCGTTTAGGAATTAAAAACACATGTTCAGATGGCGCTGTCTTAAATTTATACGTAGACGGAGCGCGCAAATGCAGCGCACAAGAGATGGTTATTAGCGAAGCTCAACAGGTAAAAAATGGTATAGCCATGTTTTATATCGGTGAAATTCGCTTATAAATTTGGTCCGCGGTTGCTACGCGTTTTAATTGTTAGCGCGTTGGAACCCGACGTGATTGGTTAGCGGGTTTTGAGCATAAAGTTCCTATGCTTATAAACGCTTAAGATTACCACAATCTGGAGTATTTTAGCCCATGATCATTAGGCAGCCTCCCAAGGAAGTGGTTTCATGTGCCATGTGCTCAGCAGTCAGCATCTACCTGGTATCCATGTACTATTTTCAAGCAAGACGAATTTGGGACTTGTAAAAATGTCAGGTGGACGGGTTTCAGTAAGCAAAAGAGATACCTATTAATCGAGCTCCGCTTTAATAATTGGCGCAGCCAATTATAATTCTCTCCCTTGACGTACAGCGATAGCCCAGATTCACGGATGGTTATACGCACTTCTTCACTTCTTTAAGCACATGGTAATTCGCATTCAAATGTGAGGCATACAAAAAAATTAACACTGTTATTTTTTTTTGTACCGCTTCCGAAGTTACGTCAACGATTATGGGCCTAAAATTTCAACTTTAATTTAACGCCAAATGAGACCGGATCATAAATCCCCCCCCCCCCCCCCCCCGTTGGTTCACTAATGGTCTTTATAAAGCTTTGCCGCAACGATATACCGAAATACCCTGCGCAAGCCTGTATGCTGGAAAGGCCATACTTTAGATAAAAATTAGAATAAATCGTGCAAATATGTTTTCGCTAATGAGTAATTACTTTCAAACTAAGTAAAATTTGTATCGTTTGATGAGAAGTGCTTCCATGTAAATCGGCATATTTTATGGGGCTTTTTCAGCATTTTGGCTTTTTATCCCACTAAAACAATTTTGGTATTACTTTTCTTGACGAAATTTATATAACAGTGGGTTTAACATAACATGCATCAAAATTGCTAATTTGCATTTCACTTGTTTCCCTGGTATATTGCTATATCTGGCACCCTGTCGATCGATTGATTGATGGGATGTGTGATTGGTTACAGATTCCCCGACCAGGCGCCATTCGTAACCCTCCAAAGCATGTTGTCGACGCAACCTCCTGTCCCGGACCACCTACCGTCATACGGCGATGTGCTGGAAGGTGGTCTGTGGAGGGAGAGGCATGGAAGAACGATTAGGCCCGCCCGCGAGAGCCTATTCCAAGGCACAGTACAGGCAGATGGCCAAACGGCAGTGATACTGGCAGCGCCAGCATTATGTAGGGAGTTGCTGGTGGGGACACCAGAAATCCATATGGATGGCACATTCAAAGTGTGCCAGCAACTCCTCACATCCATCAACTTTTCACGATCCACGAGATGCACCAGACGCGGGTATTGTTTTGTATTTATATATATGCGTGTGTAGTCGGTTTTAGTCAGGGATCGAACCGAAATCAATAACGGTTCTAGTTCCGGTTCTTGTTCCCAATTTTTTTAAATAACCGTTATGGGTCTGGTTCCATGATTTTTTTATTTGCGGTTCCGGTTCCGATTCCGGTTCGGATTCCTGATTGTAGTGCATTGTCAGTGAGGCATTGTGTTTGCACACAAAACTTACTAACGAGTTTTTCAAATTTTTACATTTTTAAACAGATACTATTTATTTTCTAGCAGCGACACGTCGCATTCACACCTCAGTTATTGAATAATTAGTTGAATTTTAAATTTACTGTCTGTTGAACTATGTGCAGGCCATCCCGGTAGCATTCGTGCCTATGACAAACAAAAGCAGAAATCTGTACACCCAGGTTCTGGTGTTTGTGCGAGAAAATGTATCTGCGAACAACATGGTGCCAGCCGTTATTGTAACCGATTTTGAAGCAGGGCTGCAAGGGGCAGCCAGGGACGTGTTTACAGGAAACCCCCATTGAAGCTTGCTGGTTCCATTTCACACAGATGAGGTTTTGACACTGAGAATTTCAAAGTTAAGAAATTGTGGTGATAAAAACAATATTTTAAAGACAAGTATTTACTTTGTCTACTTTTATTTTGTTAGGCTGTGCTAAGGAAGGCCCGACAACTGGGGCTGACGGGCGTCCTTGATCAAAACCTGCAGGCCCAGAAGGCCATCCGAATGGTTCTTGTCCTGCCTCTATTGCCAGCCGCCAGCATGGCTGAGGGTTTTCAGGAGGTGGCTGACCATATCGCCCTGGATCAAGAATTGAGTCACTTCATGTCTTACGTAAGAGACTTCATATCTTTCGTAAGACACTTCATGTCTTTCGTAAGACGTTTTTGGTTCGGCCGCGTTGGTTGCGAGGTGTTGCCAGTTTTCCGACAAGCGCGTCGGACGAACGACCACGTAGAGGCCTGTCATAGACACTTGAGACGCCTCTTCAACGTGGTCCATCCGGGAATCTGGCTCTTTACAGGTACTTAAAACCGTTTCATCTTCACAATTAACTTGAATTTGATTCGTGTGTTTATTATCTCTCTCCACACACAACATCATTTCATAAAAGTTAAAACTTTTTGGAGGTAAAAATAGAACACTTGAAACCAGTGTGTTCTGTGTCATGTCATGAACAATAATTATTATCCTCATTATTGTTTTGTTAAAATTGTGCTCAATTAAATTCTCTGTTCCTTTGGAAAGAATCCATTCAGATTCTCGAAAAGAGAAGCCGAATCCACTACCAGCAAACTTTGAACGGGAACCGAAATATTCCAAGGCGACGGATGGCCCAACAGCGACAGGACACCGCGATCAACACCGCCACAGACCGCCTGCTGGCAGGGGCTCTGGATGTGGCAGGCTTCCTCAATGCCACATGCCACAGAGCGGGCAATATGGAGGCAGCTTTTTTAGCTAACCGTGTTGATGACGCGTCGAGCGGCGAGGAATTGGGTACGTTATTGGTCCTCACCACCTTCACTAACAGAACTTAATAATTTATGCACGTATAGCGAGCGAAACGAAAACTAAAACTATTTTATCATCAACTAATGCTGACAAATTTCAGTGTGTGGTAAAAATCTTAAAAATAATATATTGTGTTATTTTGAAGCAAAACAATTGAATGGTATATCTTGAAATCGATTTTTGAATTTAGAATATTCTAATAATTTCACGACTGTTAAATCATGATATTTCCCGAAGACGAATTTCACTGAGAAAGCTGCTAAATTAACGACGAACATTTTAAATGGATCATTATAAGCCTCTATAGGCTATGCGCACACGCAATATAACCCGATTATATGACTGCTCACATAGCAATAAAATATATAATGCAAAGCATACAATTAATTTGGACTTCATTAATTACAGCTCCAGCTCCCGCTCTCGGACCCGCCCCCCCTGTAGCCATCTATGCTATGGATGGACCCAGTAGACTTCGGCGATGTACCTGTCGCTGTCGCCTTCGTCGATATCGAAGAACCTGCCGCCTTCGACGCGTTGCCTGCCGCCTTCGACGTGCCTGCCGCCTTCGATGAATATATGGATGTTGATGGTACAAATTTATTCTTTTTTGTTCAGTCGCATCAAAAAATAACTAATGTCTTTTAAACATAACAAACATCCAAGATCGGTCGGTTAGATAATAGAGCGAACGCCCAGTAATTTTCGTCCCTCTTTGTCAGCACCGGCTTCACCACCATTAGTCTTCGTCCCTTGAGACGAGGTGTCTCCTTACCACTGACGAGGGCGGAGCGCGAGCTGGTCGTCCCCTTCCGGGCTCAGTACGCCCCCTGGACCCAGCGCAAAACAATGGAGGGGGACGTCAGCATAGAGCAGCGCAGACACCAGGCTGCGCTGCTCGATCAGCGTTTCCACGCGTTCCCTTCGGAGCCGTCGGTGGTGGCCGCAGAAGGCCAGCCGACGTGCTTTTTTTGCCAAACGAATTAGAGTACGAGGTAAAATAAAAAATTGTATAACTACCGCCAGTTATACGTGGTTTGTCCATCGTGCCGGGGTGCCGTGGCATCCTTCCAGGGTTTATTTGATTAAACCAGAAGCGGAGCTAGCCCATAATACTTTCCGTCGCCGTCGCCGAAGTCTTGCCCGTCGCCGTCGCCGAAGTCTTGCCCGTCGCCGCGGCCGACGTCTTGCCCGTCGCCGTCGCCGAAGTCTTGCCCGTCGCCGTCGCCGAAGTCTTGCCCGTCGCCGTCGCCGAAGTCTTGCCCGTCGCCGTCGCCGACGTCTTGCCCGTCGCCGTCGCCGAAGTCTTGCCCGTCGCCGCGGCCGACGTCTTGCCCGTCGCCGTCGCCGAAGTCTTGCCCGTCGCCGTCGCCGAAGTCTTGCCCGTCGCCGTCGCCGAAGTCTTGCCCGTCGCCGTCGCCGACGTCTTGCCCGTCGCCGTCGCCGACGTCTTGCCCGTCGCCGTCGCCGACGTCTTGCCCGTCGCCGTCGCCGAAGTCTTGCCCGTCGCCGAAGTCTTGCCCGTCGCCGCGGCCGACGTCTTGCCCGTCGCCGTCGCCGAAGTCTTGCCCGTCGCCGTCGCCGAAGTCTTGCCCGTCGCCGTCGCCGACGTCTTGCCCGTCGCCGTCGCCGACGTCTTGCCCGTCGCCGAAGTCTTGCCCGTCGCCGAAGTCTTGCCCGTCGCCGCGGCCGACGTCTTGCCCGTCGCCGTCGCCGAAGTCTTGCCCGTCGCCGTCGCCGACGTCTTGCCCGTCGCCGTCGCCGAAGTCTTGCCCGTCGCCGAAGTCTTGCCCGTCGCCGCGGCCGACGTCTTGCCCGTCGCCGTCGCCGAAGTCTTGCCCGTCGCCGAAGTCTAGCCCGTCGCCGCGGCCGACGTCTTGCCCGTCGCCGAAGTCTTGCCCGTCGCCGCGGCCGAAGTCTTGCCCGTCGCCGCTGTCGAAGTCTTGCCCGTCGCCGAAGTCTTGCCCGTCGCCGTCGCCGAAGTCTTGCCCGTCGCCGCGCCCGAAGTCTTGCCCGTCGCCGTCGCCGAAGTCTTGCCCGTCGGCGTCGCCGAAGTCTTGCCCGTCGGCGTTTTCAACGTGCCTTTTGCAGGGCTTCCACTCGCCTACGATTGCAACTATTTTCCTACTATTTTTCGCTGTGCCTACTATTTGCATACTATTTTAGTCAAAATGGGGCAAAAGCAACTATTTGCCTACCATTTTCACATATTTTTGTGAAAATATTGTGAAATGATTTCTATTGAATTATAATTGTGGGTTCTCTGAATTCCCGAAAGTGAAAATTAAAAATTTGCTTGTTTTACTTGCAAGTTCTGACCATCTAGGTGGTGTTGAATTGAAATGACAGAACTTGAATTTTGAGGCGGGATAAGGTTAGAGTGTAAACTGCATGAAAATTGCTTTCAAATCTCTTTAATTTTATTGTGATTAAAGTTAAGGCTTGGCTGCATGTAGGTATTTATTTCTTTCAGAAATGTCAAGAGAGTATGTGGTGGCTAAAAGTTGGTTCAGCAAAGTTGATACTTTAGGACTTGCAATCGGCAGTTGGTGTAAGAAGCTGAATGACAGAAGTTTTTTGTCAGATTTGCGGAAGACCGATTTCTTGTAACGTCAAAGGTTTTTCTGCTCTTACGCAACATACGGCTACAAAGCTGCATTTGGCAAATACGAAACTAAAATTGTCTCCCAGGCAGCTGAGATTAACGGCCAGTCCAGTGGCATCAATATCGGCTGCTTGTGTTTCGGAGTCGGGCAATGGTGATGGGGTTGAGATTACCACTCCCGCGAGGCCCGTCGCTTTATTTTCAATTAAAGAAGATGCTACCAGAGCTGAAATCATATGGGCCCTGAAAATTGTCCACAATAACGTGTGTATCAATAATATCAAATGTGATCAAATAATAATATTTTTCAGCAAGGGTTCGTGTTTTAATTGTGCACTTGTTTATTTTCCTACTATTTGCCTACTATTTGCAAAAAATGTGCCCACTATTTGACTACTATTTTTTTGAATTTTGCCTACTATTGCTACTATTTTTGGGAGGATTGGTCAGTGGAAGCCCTGCTTTTGCCGTGGACATCGTTCCGGGTTTTAATTAATTAAACCAACAGCGGAGCTAACCCTCATACTTTGAGCATTTTTTTTTCATTTAATTCTAAGGCCGTAAGGTTAACCCTTTCCCAATAAGGCAAACCTAGCCTATATCCTCTATCCTAGCCAAACCTATATATATCCATAAGGCAACACCCTGTGCCTTTAAGGCAAAACTACGTGATCTTAGTAAAATTAACATCGAGAAAACAAGGAACATGTGCGGGCTCTGGCGGATAATTCTAGAATCACTGAACCCGGGTAGATCATGTTGACACTTGGTTGACAGTGACACGAATGGAAGGTAGTAAACGTAGTAAAGATACGTGTATGTGCAGGAGAGAACCAAAAGTAAGGTAATTTGCTGCGTGCCGCAGTGCAGCACGACACGAGTCAAGGGAATACCATTCCATAGTTTTCCCGTGGAAAGAAGAATAAAAAAGGAATGGGTTGCTGCGCTTAGAATTGGGAAACCGGTGTCTGGTTGCTTGCGGTCGGCACTTTTCAAGAGATGCGTAAATATAACCAGGTAAGAGACTAAAGTGGTGTTTAATAATCATGTTAATGCATATCTACTACTTCCGGTTGTTGATAATTAAATGTGGTACTTATCAAAGAAAGTGCAAATGATTTCTGGCAATGGTTCAAGAGCGCAACTACAACCACATTTTCTTCGGTTGTCAAGTCAGTTTGCTAAATTAGCTTCGATTGCGTGTCTATTTGTAGGAATGTGCTATGTTCTGGTGGATCTCAGTGGTATTACCTAAAATATTATTCTTTTTCATAGGAATTCCAACGCAAAAGCCCAGGCTAATAAAGGGTGAAGTGCCGACACTAAAGCTGCCAATTCGCAGCCACGATATGAGTGATGCCACTGTAGTGTTTTGTGTACCAATAAAAAATTCAAAGTGAATTAACTGTTTATTTATAAAGGATTTTAAATAACACAAAGCTGTTTAACAGCATGTGTACAATAATGTGTACACACCACACAATATGTTTGCAATTGCCTGAACCAGCCTTGCATCCGCAGCTGCAGCTTCCAATGGTAACGACATCGATGTTTTCTTCATCAACCCGTAGGGTTATGACAATTTTGTGGGGCAGTTGCATCAATGCTGATGTTTTTAGGCACAGCGCAAATACCACGAGCTCGGTTGCACTTCTGCTTTTATAGCCGCAACACATGATGTGATTGGCATCCAGCACAGCCTCGCCCTTGCAGAAAGGTCTTTTGACAGTTCCAACAAAATAATTTATAGTTGCCCAGCTTAATTTCAATGGTCTCTCATCCATGTTAATGATACAGATAGATATGCCCTCTTACAGCTAAATAAACACTTGTTAAATATGACGAGAAACGCGGCGCACAAATACAAATTTAAAATGCGCTCAAATACAGAATTGCAGTACATCCAGCACGGTCTCGCTCTCGCAGTACTGTCGTCTTCTAGTCTCCCATAATCATTTTATAGTACCCCAGCTCAATATTTAAGAACTTATATTAATGGCTTATATAAAAGTTCGAAGTCTCCTCTTTAATTCACAAGTACAAAATATTTTCTACTGCTAGCGGCTTGCAATACTAAAGCCCGTAGCACACTGGTCTCAAACGTACGTCTGGCACCGAGCGCTCCGTCTGCAGTCCACGAGGAGCGTCAAATCGCCAAGCTAGATACGAAGCGTTTGAAAAGTTCTGCCGAGATTATTTGTCACATTTCTGTCAGCCATCTTTAAAACCGCTCAGCTGCTTGATATTTGACACTGACAGTAGCGGCTCGCATCGAACTTGATATTTAATAATAATGCAGAGAAAGCAGCGTTTGAAGCGAAGAAAAAGACTGTTAAAAATTGCTGCGGCATGTGTATTGTGGTGATGTGGATTTAAAGGAGTCTGGATGACATGTTTCCCACATATATCTTCTTGGCTCCATAAAATCAATCATAAGTATTTCCTTTTCTACTGTCCACACAGGATTTTTTGGAACTTTAGGCATTTCTCTATATTATAATTATTTTCGCCGTTTTGACACAAGAAAATATCTGACAATCGATGCAGTTCCTGTAGATTTGAATAACCGCCACCTATATCCCGTGATATTTTCATGCTCTGTGATTGGCCAATCATGGTCTGTGTGAAACGCACCTACCAAAAAATAGGAAGTTTCCTATTTGAATATTTCACGCGGACCGGCACGGAGCGTGTCGACTTTTTGAAATTGCGCATGCGCATGACGGAGCGCTCGGTGTCAGACGTACGTTTGAGACCAGTGTGCTACGGGCTTAAGCCGTAAACAAAATATAGGATCGCGATGCGTTTCAAATGGTGGCTATCAGCTGGAATCGAAGTTACCCGGACAACGCCGCCATTGCTAAGCACCTGCGCGCCACCTGGATTTGCTTGGTTTCTCGAATAAAGCAAAATATCGGTGCACGTAGTGGCGGAAACTTTTATTTGTTTTCAATGAATCAACCCTGGGACTGCCCGAGTGAAAAAAAACTCATAATCAGAGTAGATTAAAAAGTGCTGAAATTTGAATGGCAAATGAAAATCGCATTTTTTAAAATTTTCACCAGCTTTCAACTTTTCCGTGGCTGTCTGCCTGCCTGCTCAATTTTCCAACTGCTTTTTCAGGATTTTTAGCGCAGCATCATCAGCGTAAAGTATCTTTACAGCAGTGATTGCGAAGGTGAAGCGATGATCCGAGCTCCGTATCGTAGCAACATGCCGTGTCAAAACTTGAGGTTTTAGAAATTTACACTCATCATTGTTTCTGACATTCAAATGAAGAATTTTGAATGATTAATTATTTGCTATTGCGCTGCGATAGTTTAATAACCAGTAAATAAGTAATTAATTAATGGTAAAATGAGCAGGCAATTATGTTGTTTACTTTTCCTCTGCCTCCTTGAACCAATGAGTTTGAAATACTTATTTATTTATTTTATTTATTTTCAATCAGTAACATACATGCACTTAGCAGTTATACCTCGTTAACTATACACACATCATTAGTCCTTGTTATAAAAATCTTCAATGCAGTAAAATTCATATTCCATTAAATAATCTCTTACTTTTTGTTTAAAAATCTTTACATTGTCTATATCCCTAATTCTAGCAGGCAGAGATTTAAAGAGCTTTGCTCCCTTAAAATAGAGCCCTGTCTGGTAAAGTGCAGTTCTGTGTGTCTCACACTTCGGCAATTGCCTGGACCTCGTGCTGTGGTCATGGGTACCTTGATTGTTGAACAATGAAACATTGATTTTAACAAAATTTACTGATTCAAGGATATACAGGCTTGCCAGTGTGAGTATTTTTAAATTTTTAAACTCCCCTCGGCAGCTGACGCTTCTTGCACTGCTGGTGATTACACGGACAGCAAACTTCTGGATCTTGAAGACCTTTGATAGCTCTGATTTTTAGCCCCTCCCCAGAAAACAAGACCGTAACGTAAAAGAGATTCAAAGTTAGCACGATAGAAAATTAGCAGGTTGTTTAGGCCCAAAGTCTTCTTTAGGGCTCGCCGTTGGAACACGATATATCTGAGCTTGATGATCAAACTGGAGATATGAGAGCTCCACTTAAGACCTTTGTCAATCGTGAAGCCCAGAAATTTTGTGCTATCTAGTATAGTTAATTTCTCATCTAGATAGAACACCGAGGGTTCGAAGTTAAACTTACCCGAGAAATCAACCACAACCGTTTTCTTGCTGTTTACCGTTAGTTTATTCACTTAAAACCACTCGTTTATTTCCTTCACCGAGTCGTTGGCTTTTGTTACTAGAGTTGTGGCGTCTGCTCCAGTCACCAATGTACTCGTATCGTCGGCATACTGGGTTAGTAAGATGTCTTGTATTGAGGTTGAGGAGTCATTGATATAGATAAGAAAGAGGAGGGGTCCCAGGATAGAACCCTGTGGGACTCCTATGCTCACTTTGCTCCACTCAGACAATTCTTTCTTCCCATTAGCTGTTACTTCGATCCTTTGAATCCTCGATTGCAGGTATGAAGCGAACCAGGCATTCACTTTACCACGGAAACCATAATGATTTAGCTTATTTAACAGTAGGCTGTGTTGAACCGTGTCAAAGGCCTTTGTTAGATCATAGTAGATCCCCATTGCAAACTGTTTTCTGTCTCGTGTTAATAGGATTTTTTCTATGAACTCGTGTGCTGCCGTCTGGGTGCTTCTCCCTTTCCTGAAGCCATGCTGATTATCGGAAAGGGTTTTATTCCTGTCGCAGAATTTTGTTACTCTATTAAACATTATTTTTTCTAAGAATTTAGAATAGGATGACAGCATTGAGATGGGTCTATAATTGGTGACTAGATGCCTACTTCCTGCTTTATGTATCGGCACTATTTTAGATTTCTTCATATCCTCAGGGAACACTCCCGTGCTAAGGGAGCAATTGAATATATCGACCAACACGTGAAGTATTGCCACGGAACTGACTTTCGCTACTTTGAGAGGGATTTCGTCAAGCCCTGATGACATTTTATTTCCGAAGCCGGTTATAACTTGTAGTAGTTCTCCCTCTGTAATTGGGTGTAGGAACATTGAGTTGTTCTGTGCTCGGGTAGTCGTGACTAACGTCTTCATTGCCTCCTCATCGGTGCTTGAATTAGAGGCGACTAGTTTGCAAGCCGCTTCCCCAAAATACTCGCTAAATGCCTTGGAAATCATCCTGGGGTCTGTTTGATCTTCTTCTCCTACTTGTATGGCTTCAATTTCTCTTTTTTCCAATTTCTTGTTGCTTGATGTGCTGTTAGCTATTTTCCACATTGATTGCAGCTTGTTGCTTGATTCAGAAATTATTTTTGAATAGTAGTTGAGTTCGGCTTCTTGCAACGCTTTCTGATAGCTTCTTCGGGTTGAACGAAGTTTCATTCTTGCATCGGCCCCTCCCAGCAGTTTGAACCTTCTATAGCATTGCTTCACCTCTTCTCTCCTGCTTATCAACTTATCGTTCAGCCAGACCCGTAGCTTACCAATTCTACCATGCACTGTTTTCAGGGGAAAGCAATTGTTGAAGTGTAAAGTGTAGGTTTTGATAAACTGCCTGTATTTTTCATTGAAATCGACTATCTTGAGCACCTCCACCCAGGATGTCGCCGCCAATCTGTCGCAGAACTTCTGAATGTTTCTACCGCTAAATATCCTTTTTTGGGAAGTTGGTTGTTCCGAGCTATTAAATGGCACGCATACCATTTGACCATCGTGATCAGAGAAACATGTTTCGACAATTTGCGCCTGCTGTATGTCTGGGATATTTGAAATGATATTATCGATGCACGTTGCACTCTTTGCAGTCACTCTTGTTGCCGTGCTGAATAATGGCCTAAGGTTAAATGAATTAATCAGACTGAGAAGGTCGTTGTGCGCTCGGTCCTCCTTCATCATAAAATTGGAATTAAAGTCACCACAAATTACTATGTTAACTCCCTCCCGAAATAGTCTGTTAATGACAGGTTCCATAATGTTTAGGAAACTATCCATGGCCCCGCCCGGTCTATAAACAACTACGATGACCAGGTTTTTGTCCTTGATTTCAATTGCTGCCAGCTCGCAGATCATTTCAACAGATAAATCATTTATGTCTCGTCTCTTCGAGTAGTGCATGCCAGACCTAACATAAATGCCGACCCCTCCATGTGATTGGAATTCCCTACTGAAGCTACTAACGTTCACATAGTTAGTTAGCGTCACTGAATCTGTTTCGGCTTTGCTTAGCCAGTGTTCGGTAGCACAGAAGATGTCGATGTTGTGTAGGAACAGGACCGTTTCTATTAAATTCACTTTGTTTCTTAGGCATTGCATGTTTTGATGATACACTTTTAGTGAGCCCCTTGAAGGTATTTTCTCACTTAGCTTGTTTTGAGCTAAGCTGGATGCTCCTGCTTTTTCCTGGTCAGAAAAAACCTCCTAACTGAGATTCCCTCCGTCCAGAAAGATGGGTCATAAAGTTCATCAATTAGGGTGCAGTTGGCCCCTACTTTGAATGCGCTATAATCCCCGATGGTCACTAGTTTTTCAATAAGGAATTCTTCGGCAGGAAGTTTTTCACGAAGGAAGTTCCTCATATCTACTACTGATGTTGATTTCACTAGTTAACCTACGTGGAGCCAAAGTTTTTTGGGGGCACTTCGTAGGCTATGCTTGCTCGTGGCGTCATCACGTTTGCTCGTTCCAATGACGGTGTCAGATTGCTTAGAATAAATCTTGCGATGTTTCTTATGAGTCACTATCTTGAACTCTTCGTTTTCGGGAAGGTTGTGGTCAGTTACTTGTTTGACTTTTTCCTTAACGTTCCGTGCTGTCTTGTTGGCGTATGTTGAATCTTGTTTAGACTGGGTATTTACATTATTGCCGTCGATGTTATCGTTTCAGGTTGTCCTTTGTTGACATTATTCTCTGGTTGATAGGCAGTCGAACCACCATCTTTACTTCTATGATGTGGGTTACCTTGATTATTCGGGCAGAAGGGTTGCGATTTTCGACCATGTTGCTCGTCGGCCGGCTTGGGATCTCCCTCACTTAGGAGAGATGCATTTACCATCCTGAGATTATTGGACGTCGTCATCTCAGTAATTAACTTATTCAGTAAGTCGATTTCGCGCTTCAAGAAAATATTTTCGGCGGCCGCTGACATGTTATCCCGAGAAGGCGATTCGTACTCGGCGATGCAGTTGGGGCACGCCCACTTTAGGATCGCCTCTTCATTTTCGCTGTTGTTTGCACTAGAGAGTTTGTTCTTAATGTTTCCACAGCCCCAGTGGGAAACTTCGAAACAAATAAAACATTTGACACCATTTAACACTTTTTTTGAGCACTTAATGCACTTGTACGAATTGAAATTATCGGAGAGAGCTACCTGCGTAACTTCTTTGTGCGCCATCTTGGATCCGTCCATTAAAATAATATCAAGAACAGAACCTGTCAAATTATACATTAGGTCTTCCTATACAATAGAATTTTGACTGAAATCGGTTGGAAATGGTATCTCTACTACGTCATTTATAATTAAACAGCTGCGCTAAGTAGTAGTAGGCCGTAGGCCCTAATACAGAAACTGGTAACGATAACAAGGTATATAGTGATTGGACGAGGAAATATTTCTCTGAGAGGCTGTATTTTTAAGGGCGTAAGCTTGAGTAAGCATATTGTTTACCAACACACTTACCTACACTTCGTTTGCGCTATGCGCATATGTTTGCGCTATGCGCATATGTCTGCACTATGCGCATATGTTTGCGCATATGCCTGTGCCCTATGGGCACCAAGGTTTAGCGAAGCTCGAGCTTGTTCATGTTTTCATCGTTTCAACCATATTTACACGCGATTTCGGATCCTTCTGTTGGGAGAATAATGTGTAGAATTTAACGACACGATCGGGAGAATCGTGGATTCTCGAGATTCTTTCATCAAAACTCTCCAACATTTTAAGAAAATTTAAAAATTAGACGCAATTATGCCACTATGACACGTCTTATTTCGGCTGTGCACTTTCATTTCGATATTATGTGAGCTTTAATGCAACTGTCTTGCGGGTGCGAGCGTTTGAAGAGAGATAAGAAGATGTTTCGCAATATACCTATTCCACAATCCACAAACAAGCGCCACCCCTTGACACATAGTCACCCAATGAGACATGTGTGTCGGGTGGGTTGCCGAGGCCCGGTTAACAGTAACATTTTAAAATCCCAGCCACGCTGCCGCGCTCCCAGCGACCGCATGGTGGGGGAAATATTTTGAGGGGTGGAACTTGCCATAGGCTGCGAAAACCATGGGTTAGGAAATTGAGGTAATAGAGTCAAGCCTGGATGGTGATTCTCGACAGAATCTCGATGACGAGATTTCTCGTTTCCGAGAATTCTCGTAAAAAATTTACGGAAAGCGATTCTCGAAATTTCGTGTACGGATATTCTCGTGTTTTAACGAACGAGAATTCTCACCAGCTGTTTTGTGCACGAGATTCGATTTCGTTGACGAGAATTTGACATTAGAATCTCAAAATGGACGACATTCAAGGAGCTGTGGAAGTTTTGGTCGAGTTAGAAATCGAAGAAAGAAGACAGAATAGAGCACCACGAATTTATAGGCAAAGAATAGCCGTTCTGGAGATGCAAGAGCGGGCTTTTTTGGCGAGATTCAGACTGACCAAAGCCGTTGTGAGAACGCTGATTGAGGATTTGCGGCCTGCCTTGCCGGTCCAAAGAAGGCGAAGCAATCTCAGCATTGAAGTAATAGTAAGTTTACGCTCGAGAATCAAGTTAATAACTTTAATTCATAGTATTATGATATCAAATAGATTATTTCCCAGTCTGGCTATGATTTTTTAAGTAATTCTCACAGCGCTAACCTTCTTCGCTGTCGGCCGCTACCAAAGATCAATTGGCGAGGAGAACACGATTTGCATCAGCCAAGCATCGGCTAGCCGTTGCATTCGTGCTGTCAGCAACGCCATCAACAACACTTTGCTGCAAATGTGGGTAAAATTCCCTGCAACGCCCTTAGAGCAAGCACAAGTGAAGGCAAGGTGTATACTTCTAACTTCTATGTTTATCGGACACATTAAATGTCATAGCCTAACATAACCTTAAAATAATTTGAAGCATCGATCTCTACCAATGTGAGTGTTTATAATCTCTGTCAAAGGTTGTAGAGTAAAAATCATTTGCAATGCTGCCAACAGATTCAACAACAAGTTCGGACTGCCGGGGTTGGTCGGTGCAATTGACTGCACGCATGTGCTGATTGCACCGACACCCAAGGATCATCCGCTTTATCCGGAACATATTTATGTTAACCACCATGGCACACATTCATTGAACGTTCAGCTGGTATGTTTAGTATCAAATCTAAATTACCTACATAGATGCCTATATTCTTTAGACTTTATGCCCCTTTTAATTGTATCACAAACTCATATCAAGCATTCATACACATATTTTCTGTTTGTTGAGTCTTGCATTCTGTTTACCTCCTTCATAACTTTTCTAAATGGCTAACGGAAATTTCTTCAAATAGGTAGGCACCATGCATTAAGACACGTCCATTCCTCCATCATTTTCTAAATTATTTTTAAATAACCTACTAAACTACCTACCAGTAGCAACTGCATAGTCATAAATGTTTAATCTGTATGTTCATAGATTTGCGATGACAGCATGACCATCCTAAATGTGATTGCCAACCATCCGGGGCGAAGCCACGACTCTCATATTTTGAGAAACTCGAGGGTGCGTGAGGGGTTGGTAGCGCAGCATGCCCAGGGCAACAAGTCCACCTGGTTGGTGGCGCAGCATGCCCAGGGCAACAAGTCCACCTGGCTGATAGGTTATTATCATTTTCACTTATTGGGATTTCCTCTGTGGTGCCGAGACAAACTTGAATGGTAAAATTTTCAATATTTTGCAGGTGACAGTGGATACCCCCTTGAGCCCTGGCTGATGACTCCAACCATAAATGCAGTCCAAGGTTCACCAGAAGAAAATTTTTACAAGGCTCACGTCAAGGCTCGGAATGTGATCGAGCGAGTGAACGGAGCCATTAAAGCTCGTTGGCGGTGCATCAACGGGCAGCGTACCTTGTACTACATGCCCCCCATCGCATCGAAGATCGTCACTTCATGTGTTGTCCTACACAACATTGCAACATTCCACAGATTACCGATTCCTCTGCCATTGCCTAATTATGTAGAACCGGTTCCACCTGAAGTCGTTCCACACAATGGGCCCAACCCAGTCCTCAACCAGGGCCGTGCCACTCGCCAGTTTCTAATCACTAACTACTTCAATTGATTTTCAAAATTGTCAAATTCCTTCTTTTTCAAAAAATTTCAAACTCTTCTTTTCACTTACCTTAGTTACTATCAATGGGATGAGTTGATACAAAAGTTAACTATTTTCCTATTTATTATTTAGAAGTGTGGTGTTTGATATATTTTTTTTCTTAAAATTAATGTCAAACTGTAACAAATATTTTTGGATTGAAACTCAGACTTTGATGGGAGGGGACTAGAATTTATTTCAAAAGTAATAATTGGGAATTTCAATTTTATTTGCCCAGGTACTTTGTTGAAAGATCTTTCACGAAGTCCATGAGCTGCAGAAACTGATCGGCCTGCTGCTGTATTTTGGTCTCTTCCAGGTCTTGGCGGCTCCATTCCAGCTCCAGCCGGGACTCCTCTAGGTCTTGGCGGCGCTCTTCTAAATCTAGCCGGGACTCTTCAAGCGCAACCCGTTGCTCTTCTAGTTTTAGCTGGCGTTCCTGGTTTCCTACCATTTTTTTGGCAGTTTCAGCCGCAACTGGATTAGCAGACCGACTGCCTATTCAGAAATGAAAGAGATGTTTGAGTGGTATGCTTACCATTAAATTAAAATAAACAATTCTGATATATCTTTAAACTTACTAGCAATGGTGACCTTCTGTCGAAGAGGTGTCTTTCAACTTGATGTTGATGGCTGCGGCTCAGGCTCACAGGTTGGTGAAGTGTGCCTAGCAGATGTTGATGTCGATGGGTATTGATGGTGGCTCGTTGCTTGTTCACTTGCTGTTAATTCGAATCAAAGGTTTCCCATTCTTCTTGTTCAGTGTCTGAGGTCTGAAAAGAAACCGGTCAATTTCGAGGAATATAAGGAATGGTAATTTACTATGTGAAGCTATTTAACATGATTAATTAATTACTTCTTACATGAATAAACCCAACCTCCTGGGGGTCAATTCACGAAGCAGAGTTAACGAGAATTAGCGAAAAAAAAAAAAGCTCGAACTTCATCACGCAATTCAAATAGGCGGGTGAGTACTTTCCCGCGTGAGAGCCAGCGAACTTCGGCGTGCAGAAGAAGTGTCGAATGTGTGGCGCCCATCTCCTCACACTAAATTGAAAACTGTCTCGAATTAAGCGCACTTGCTTTCACAAAATTCACTATTTTAACACACTCGTTTACAACCTGGTTTAATTCGGGGTTCATGTTTTTGCTGGCTAACATCTCGCGGTGGATGACACAGTGCGTCGGTAGAATGTCTTCCGATGCCACTTGTTTCACTAGGGTTTGAAGTCCCGAATGTTTCCCCGTCATTGCCGCTGCCCCATCCGTACATATTTCTATTACAGACTTCCACTGCAAGCCTTTGCTTTCGAAATAATTGTTCAAAACACGAAATATTTCGCTGCTGGTTGTACGGTTGGGCAGCGCACAGACAAGGAGCAAATCTTCGTGCATTTTATTTTCGTAGACGTAGCGAGCGTAGACGAGGAGGATTGCCTTGTTGGCCACGTATCGGTCGATTCGTCCAGCTGAATCGCAAACCAGGGAGAATTCTTTATTCTGGCAATTAACTGCTCCTCGATGTTGTCGGAAATATGGCCAACTCGCCTCTGAACAGTGTCGTTTGAAAGCGGGATTTGGTTTAACTTTGCGCACGCAGCATCACCCAAAATTTCAGTGCAGGCATCGATAATGCACGGTTTAATCAGATCTTCACCGATGGTAAAGGGCTTCTTGGATTTGGCAATGCGATATGATAATAAGAAGGAGGCCTTTAGTGCCGCAGATGACACATTTGTCGCTTCCTTGATCAACTTTTGTTGCCCTTTAACGTAGCTTTTCTTCCTTTCAAAAAACTTCACGGGTTTGTCTTTAAACTGCCTGAGTCTTTAAACTGAACTTTAAACTCTGTCTCCAAGTGTCGCTTTAATTTATTTGGCTTTAGTGATTCATTGCTGAGTGTTTTGGAACAAATCACGCACAATGGTAGCTGAATATCATCTTGCAATGTAAAGGTAAAACCGAACTGAATGTAGGATGGATCGTATTTTCGTTTCGATGAGGTTGCCTTGCTCTTTTTAATAACTATATGCTGATCTTCAACGAGCTCTGTACGTTTTTTGGAAGACGATGCAATAAAACCAAACGCACTCAACGATCCCTGCTTCGACATGTTCTCCGTGTGAAACTTCAAAGCTGACTGATTGAGTTTGCCTGCTTGCTCATTGTCGCATGTAACATGTGTATGTGTAGTGCTAGCAAACTACTAACTGTAGCTACTTATAGGGTAGCGTATTTGTGAAACTTTGTCGGCAGTTTGGACCAATTCGCCGCGAGCCGTGGGATTGAAAGAATTAACAAAACTAATTCGCAGTTTCGAAGAAAAGTACGGCACACGTGTTGTGTCCAGTCTCAGCTGGAGGTTGCTAGGATTGGGGGAGGGGGGTGTGTCTTTTCCCGACAAAGAATGGAATAAAAATGTAAGCACGAGTAAGAAGTAGGCAGGAAATATAACTTGGGCAAATTGACATTTCATTATCAGAACAGGTACCTACTATTACTTATCAAAATCGAAATAACCTTGAAAAAAAAATATCATCATTCTAGCTAGTTAGAATGCTTATGCTGACCACTTGCTGACGACCCACCTGAAAACCTCTCGCGACCCACTAGTGGGTCGCGACCCACAGGTTGAGAACCACTGAGATAGAGGACTACATAGCTCAATGTAAAGTTTGTGAGAAGTTTCAACAATCAAATGCGAAGGAACCGATGGTTTGCCGAGAAGTTCCGAAAAGACCCTTCGAAAGAATTGCAGCAGACTATCTGGAATTTCATGGTTCTAATTACTTGGTCGTGGTTGACAGCTACTCACACTGGATTGAGTAAGTCCAGACTCAAGGAAAGACAGCTCGAGACACTATCAAGGTGTTCAAGGAGATTTTCAGTCGGTATGGAATAGCAGAAATTTGTTGTCTGACAATATGCCGTTCTCCAGTGAGGAGTTCCGTCAATTTGCTAAAGACTGGGACTTCAATTTAGTCACTTCTAGTCCAACCTACGCAAAATCTAATGGACTAGCAGAGCGAGCTGTTCAGACAGAAAAAGCGATGCTTAAAAAGTCAACTGAGGATCACACGGATCTGCAGTATGCGCTTTTGCAATACCGAAATACACCGAAACAATCAGTCAATAAATCTCCAGCACAGTTGTTACAAAGTCGGCAATTGAGAAGCAAGATTCCAGTTGCCGACAAGACGCTTGTACCACGTACGGAACACAACGTGCGAGCTGGTTTGCCTCGAAATCAAGCCTTACAGAAGAAGTATTACGATCAAGGAGCAAAGTCGCTGACTCCTCTGAAAACGGGAGAGAAGGTGCTAATACGGAACAAGGAGGCATGGGAAAAGGCTACTGAGGTACGACCACATTCGACTCCGAGATCCTACATTGTAGAATCCGGAGGTCACGACTACAGACGCAATCGTTTGGATTTGAGGCAAAAAGTCAGACAAGATCACTCGAAAAGGGACGAAAAATAATTTCCGACAAGGCAAAATAGGCAAGCTGTCAGAGGTGGCCCATTGTTGGTCATCAGTCAAACTTCGCACTAGCAGATGTTCCAAAAACTCAACCAAGGCGAAGCAATGTCGAGCTCTACACCAATGGAAAGAGTAAGCGATGCCGCTCGTTGCTAGGGAAAACTCGTTGCTAGGGAGGTTTGATATTATTCCGCTGCAGGCCGAGTAGACGTCACTTTTCTTCATCGTCTTGAACTGGTCAGACGTGTCCAGATTTCTCGCTATTTTTCTAGCCTACTCAAATTAATTCAATGATCATTATTAATTCATTCTTTAACATCAGAAAACTTTTTCAATCAGTTCTCCACACAATTCCCTCCCATATTATTATCATTTGTTTTCGTATTTAAGTTCGTTCAGTAATTCATTGGATTGTTTTTTTTTCTGTCAATTTCTGTTCGGCTGTTTGGCAAGACAAATAATCCGGCTGCTCGGACAGCTGGAGTGATTCTTATTTTAATTTCCACACACAGTCCTCACTTACTTTCAACGAGCCAGACGTGTGTGATCTTTACTAATTTTTCCTACTTCTTCCTATTCTTTCCTTGTTTCTTATTTCATTTGAATAAATTCTCTATTGTTGCTTCACACATTCGATACCCTCCCAAAATATCATCTCCATTTCTGATAAACTATTTATAAATTAAAAGGATTTTTGTCGACTTCTGTGCGGCATTTGTTTAAGGCAAGAAAAACATTCCGGCTGATCGGACAGCTGGCTTCCCATTGTTGTCATCTGAAATTCACACATTTTATAAATTGTAAAACACCGATAAATGCTGTTTATTGCGACACTAAAACTAGAAATAGATGTTCATATTTCTGGCTCTCGTCCTTAGTTCATTTAATTACTTTGCTAGGTATGAAAAAATAATTGTAATTATTAGTTTTTAATTCCTTCTTATAAAAATCACCCAAATTGACTTCTTTGAAAATGAAAATTTCTTTCTAAAACCGTGCTTTAACTTCTAGTAAACCTTATTTCGTCTAATTTAAAATGATGAAATATTCGTAAAATCATTTTAATTGAAGAAAAAATAGTATCGCATTTTATTCATAATCAATTTTTCACTAATTAAATAAGAACTAAGATCTGTTGAAGTCCACACAAAAAAAACTAATGATCAATGATGAATAATAATTATGAATAAAGAACACAAAACTATTAATGACAAAGTTAGTTATTGAAAAAGAGGGTATTTTGCAAGTAGATAGTAAAGATTTTCTTAATTTGGTGACTATACGACTTGAACGTCAATTAATCGGTGTAGATTTTTCTAACGAAAATCATTCAATATGCCTCGAAAACAGTCTGAAAAAAGTAAGAGGGAGAAGGCGGCCAAAAGGATGGAGGAGCAGCGGGGGGGAGAGCGCCGACCGGCGAGAGGTCCGTCTGGACGACAGCGCTGCTCGCATGCTCGCCATCCGGACGAGGCAAAACTTGGAGGATAATGCTCGGCGTCGGGAAGAGAACAGACAGAGGATGGCCGCAGCCAGGCAAAACGAGACGCAAGATGAGATTGATTCGAGTCGAGCCAAGGAATTAAAAAGGAAACAAACAAATCTTAGCCTAGAGTCAGCGGATGAGGCCGCAACCAGGAAGCGCCAGTGTGCGGAAAGAGAAAGAGATGCATGTCAATGCGAAACAATTGCAGCGACCACTGTGCGTCAAGCTGATTGCTCGCAGCGGACGACAGCTGCCCGTCAGGCAGAAACCCCGCAGGAGTCGTCACAGAGAAGAGAACAAAGTTGGAAAAGAGTGAACGCCGCAATTCAAATGGAGAGTATTTCACAAACCAATGTAAGACGGACGAGAAGTTTACAAAGAATGACAGGAAAGCTTCAAAAAGAGAACCCCGCGCAAGCTAAAGAGCGGCGATAAACTAGTTTGCAAAGGGTCACCGCGGCACTTGAAAATGAAACACCTCGGCACACTAATGAGAGGCGAGCAAAGAGTTTTCAAAGGGTGACCACCACCATTCATGCTGAGACCACGGGGGAAAAGACCGACAGACGGAAAAAAAAACCTCAAGAGAGTGACAGCAGCGCGTCAAGCAGAGACAGTCTCACAAGAGTCTGCAAGAAAAGTGAAAAGCTTGCTAAGAGTGACTGCTGCCATACAGGCAGAGACACCGACCCAGACGGTTGAGAGACGAGCTAAGAGTTTACAACGGGTAACCGCTGCTCATCAGGCAGAGACTCCTCAACAAACGATAAACAGAAGAAAAGCGAGTTTAGAACGGGTTACCGTAACAAACAGAGGCGAGTCTCCAGTGCAAACAGCTGTGAGAAGGACGAGATGCTTGCGGGTGATTCCATGGGTAGCGCCCACACTCAAAACCCTCACCATCTCCGAATTCGACACAAATTGCAGGAGTGGTAGACCACGGCATATAAAAAAATCTCGTATTAGGATTTTTGCCGTAGGTCCAACGGTTTGCCCGTGGCGGGGCACGGAAAAACCCAGATTTTTACTTTTTGCGGAGCACAGCGTACCACTGTTTGCTCTCTGGCGTTGTACCTAAATGACTTGGAAGGATGGGACTTGATCTTATTTGACGACATTGCTTTGCGAAATACGATAAAAAATAAAAATATGATCTTGATCAAATTTAAGGGTGAAAGAAAACCATCCTTAAATTTCAACCCTTAATATCTAGAAAAGTGATTTTTTTTAATTTTCCATATTTTTTTTGCAGCTTCTCATATTAATTATCTACTTGTAAAAAAATTTTGAAGTTGGGACGAATATGGAATCAGAAGTTATGAATTTTTTACTTTCTAGATGTGTATTATTTTAGTGCATTTTTGCTCCAGTATGTGAGCTGCATGATTATAGCATCGATCATGAAAAATTGTATGTTATGAAGATTACTTGTACTCACTCATGGTTTTGTGTGACTCGGACCTATCACTCTGGCTTCTTTGGACTTAGTCGAGGAGGAGAATACACGCGTCGCCACGGAATGTTCCGACACGGGCACAAAGCAATGAAGCTTTTGCGTTCCGGGAATCGACCGGGAGGACGCAAATCGTTGTTGTAGTTTTTTTTCTGTGTCACGGTGCTCTTCGTGGGTGCCGAACGCAAAGGTGACGGCAGGAATATCTATGACTGCCCAATCGAAGAGTTGCCGAGGAGTCATGATTTGCGACTCGTATGGGCGCTGGAGACTCGTGCGCGCTGCTAGTCTCTTGACGGTCCCACCGACGCCGTCGCAGGCGCCCTTCCCGTGTGACGTCGCCGTGAAGTGCCACTCTACATCGGCCCCAAAGTCGCTCTGGTGGTGGCACAAATTTGCAAAATTTTTCCTATTTTTGTATTGCGAGGCTGCCCCATCGGAAAAGTAAATAATTTTGCGCACTGCATCAAACTTTTTGTGCAAGAAGTCGATCAGTTTCCTGGTAAAAAGATGCACAGCGACGGTGTTGTGGACCAAGCTTTCAGAAATTACAACAAAGCTGGTATGGCGCTCTTCCCCTTCCACGTTGTAATACGCCACAAAGGGGTGGATGGTGGCTGACGAGTTGTTCCAATGGAAGCCCTGGGCCTCATCTTGCAGCACAAATGCGTAATTTTCGGCAAAATCACAAATTACTAAAAACTCGCCGGGCTGGAGGTTTTGTTTGATGTCCGATTGAAATGCTGCTTGTTCTTTGGCAATAAACGAATGGCGGCGCAATTTCACTAAACTTTCACAGAAAGTGTCCACAAAGTCCCCGGACGATTCGATGTACGTTTTAAGGGTGCATCGGTCTGCGCTGACCCACTGCTAAAGAGCTAAAGAGCGCCTTACAGTTCTGCTGGAGGAAGAAATGGTGGACAATGTTACCACCAGAGCGACTTTGGGGCCGACGTAGAGTGGCACTTCACGGCGACGTCACACGGGAAGGGCGCCTGCGACGGCGTCGGTGGGACCGTCAAGAGACTAGCAGGGCGCACGAGTCTCCAGCGCCCATACGAGTCGCAAATCATGACTCCTCGGCAACTCTTCGATTGGGCAGTCATAGATATTCCTGCCGTCACCTTTGCGTTCGGCACCCACGAAGAGCACCGTGACACAGAAAAAAAACTACAACAACGATTTGCGTCCTCCCGGTCGATTCCCGGAACGCAAAAGCTTCATTGCTTTGTGCCCGTGTCGGAACATTCCGTGGCGACGCGTGTATTCTCCTCCTCGACTAAGTCCAAAGAAGCCAGAGTGATAGGTCCGAGTCACACAAAACCATGAGTGAGTACAAGTAATCTTCATAACATACAATTTTTCATGATCGATGCTATAATCATGCAGCTCACATACTGGAGCAAAAATGCACTAAAATAATACACATCTAGAAAGTAAAAAATTCATAACTTCTGATTCCATATTCGTCCCAACTTCAAATTTTTTTTACAAGTAGATAATTAATATGAGAGGCTGCAAAAAAAATATGGAAAATTAAAAAAAATCACTTTTCAAGATATTAAGGGTTGAAATTTAAGGGTGGTTTTCTTTCACCCTTAAATTTGATCAAGATCATATTTTTATTTTTTATCGTATTTCGCAAAGCAATGTCGTCAAATAAGATCAAGTCCCATCCTTCCAAGTCATTTAGGTACAACGCCAGAGAGCAAACAGTGGTACGCTGTGCTCCGCAAAAAGTAAAAATCTGGGTTTTTCCGTGCCCCGCCACGGGCAAACCGTTGGACCTACGGCAAAAATCCTAATACGAGATTTTTTTATATGCCGTGGTCTACCACTCCTGCAATTTTTGTCGAATTCGGAGATGGTGAGGGTTTTGAGTGTGGGCGCTACCCATGGAATCACCCTTGCAGCGAGTTACAGACCGCCGGCAAAGAACTGCAAGTGTTAACACTGATCATAGTATTTCTCTCCTCCCTCCAGGCAGTGATGCCCGTGAAAAAGTGATACTTTTTGAAGGCCACATGACTCATTTAAGTTGGTCAAAATGCAGTTGATGCAAAAAAAAATTCCCGGCCTCAAATTAAATTCTTTTCATAAGTGTAATGGTTGCAAACGAACGCAAATTTTATTCAAGCGGACCAACAAAATGGACCCCGGCGTTGTACCCGACGACTTGAAAGGCTTATCGATGATCGAGAAACTGCTGATTGCCCAAATCCACCCCGTAGTGTCAGTTTATCGTGTCAAAGGACAGCAATATGCCTACAGCGGAAACGTTATAAACTTTCCCCAGAATGTCTCGGAGTTTGCATCGCAACTGCCAAATTCTCTGCACACCTCCGTCGTTGTTGTTCGGCGAACTTCGGCCCATTCCGACTTGCCGACTTCAATGTCTGTTCACTTCGTCTGCGTCGAGCTTTACTCTGGCTAAAGAACAATAATCGGTTTTATGCCGACATCGATATCGATGAGGAAGCTCTCTCCGCCCTGCCAGAGGATGGAAACGTGTATGGCGATCTGGAATATATGGAGATCGAGGGAAACGCCGTTGATAAGACGATGGAGTCTTGGAGAACACCAATGTGCCACAGTTATCTCCCGTGAATCAAGAAGACCGCATCACAAGCGCCCTCGAACCCGGTACAGTCCCGTGGCCCACCGTCTCCAACGTTCCAGTGAACGAATTCACCACGGAAGGCTACATAGTCCGAGCATTTCCGACACTCTTTCCGACCGGTGACGGTGACTTGAGGGACAATGCTCGCCAACAACAGTTGAAGCCGACGCAATATTTCCAACACCTCATGCAATTTGAAGACAGCCGTTTTGCCAGAGACAGCCGCTTCCGCTTCTTTGCCTTAAACTCGGTGTTGCGCTGGAACGCGATCAGCCAGGGCAACATCCTAGTCCGAAAGGTGGACCTTAACGGAAAAACAGCGGGTCAATTGAAATACATTCTAAAAAATAATCCCAACCTGGCCAACAGAGTTATGTTTTATGCTGCATCTCTGCGCATCATCAAATATTATTGGTTCAAGAGATGCAGCGAGTTGAAAGACATGGTCGAGTTTATTGGAATACCCACTGTTTTTTTCACATTAAGTGCAGCTGATCTACACTGGCCAGAATTATACAATATTCTCGCTCCTGGCGAGGATTTTGACAACATGTTGCCGCAGCTTGCCTCCAACCGGCGCCGGCAACTATTGTGTGAAAATCCGCTGCTCGTCTCTTGGTTCTTTCAAGAGCGGGCAGCTTTTAATATTAAGAAAGTCCTTGGCCCCGTGTTCCAAGTCCGCAATAGCTGGTTTCGCTATGAATGGCAGCATCGCGGCAGCAGCCACGTACACGGCTTGCTGTGGCTCGACGGCGCCCCTGACGTAGAAAACCTTGACCTTTCCGATCACGAGGCTGTGTCAAGTTCCACACAATACTTCCATAACATTGTATCAACTGTTAACCCAGGAATTAACGAACCGCCAGCTCTGGTTCATCCTTGCCAGATTAGAAGCAGTGAAGTTGAGGATCAAGACCAGGATCTCTTTGAGTTATTAAATAAAGTACAAAGGCACACTCGTTGCAGCGAGGGCTATTGCCTGCGTAAAAAAAAAGATACTCAAATTCTTCACTGCCGATTCAAGTTTTTGTTTGCAATGTGTGATTCAACCAATCTTGTGAGAGATGAGAGGAACCAATTGGTTTTACACACGGAGCGAAACGACCCATTGCTAAATCGCTACAACCGATTTATTATACAGTCATGGCGGGCAAACATCGACATCCAGCCCGTCGTGTCCAAGCACGCCGTGCTCAATTACATTGCAAAATATGCGGCTAAATCTGAGCCACAATCCAAATCCTTCAACGACTTGCTGACCCACATCTTGACCACAGCAGTCAATGCGCACGATCCGGCCAAACTGGCAATTCAGAAACTTATTATTCAATCCCTTGCTGAGCGCGATATCTCCGCCCAAGAGTGCTGCCACCTCTTGATGGGGTATCCGCTGTACAATTCCAGCCGAGCATTTGTTTCTCTTTTTGTTGGTGGCGATCAATGGGTGCCTCTTGCTGCAGAGGCGGAGCCCGTTGACGGTGCTAACAAGAAATTGGTCGATATGTACCCGACTCGACCGGGTGACATGGAAGATCTCAGCCTTTTGGAATTAGCCTCGCGACATTATTGGAAAGGTGTCTGGGTGCGCCGAAAGACTCCTGCTGTAGTCAGGGTGTTTCCAAAATTGATCCATGGCCTTGACAATGAAAAGAACGATGCTTTTTACCACCAGCAGGTTTTGTTGAGGGTGTCGTGGACCAGCGAGAGAGATCTAAATCCAACTGATCAGCCTTGGGAGAAGGTCTATCAGGACGCCGGGTTGGTTCTTTCGGACGGGCTGTTAGGAGTCGAGCTTGCCGCGGAAGAGGAGGATGATGACGAATTGGAGGAGATAGAGATTGAGCGAGAGCAAGAGGAGTGGATGGTTGCGGCCGGAATGGGGCCCAATGATCAGGTCGTCCAATGCGAGATTGGCATGAGGGAATTCGACACCTCGTTTGCATGGACCGATTCATTCGCTAACTATCCGAGCATAGAATCAGTCTCCTGCTTTTTGGCTGACATTAAACAAATAACGGTGGAAATAGAAGACGAGACTCCATGTCTGATTTCGTATAGTGAAGAACAACTTCGTATACTTGATGTTCTCAAAGAACAAATTGCCACAGTCAAGTCTTATTCACATTATTCTTCAGTTCGTCGGCTGATTGTCCAGGGAACAGCTGGAACTGGCAAAAGCACAGTCATTAAGGCCATGACTTCTTTAATGCGTGAAGAGCTTGGAGACGGCAGCTTCCTGTTGTTGGCACCGACAGGGGTAGCTGCCTTCCAAATAAATTGCTCCACCATACATTCAGCTCTGCATCTTGGCACTAATACTTCGAATTTCCGTGATCTCACCGGCAGAAGTGAGAGGGAGTTTCAAGTAAAGATGCAATCTGTTTCTTTCCTTCTAATTGACGAGTACTCAATGATTGGTGTCTCGCTGCTTGCCATGGTAGACAAGCGTACTCGTCAGGCTAAGCCCGCCGGGTCTGTGCACCCTTTTGGGAACATGTTTGTGTATCTGTTCGGTGACATTCGGCAACTTCCACCTGTTTGCGATCGGCCGCTTTTCACCGACAGAACCTGCAACTATGGTTTGACCAACGATGGCATGCTGGCTTACAAGTCGTTTAGCCACTGCCACACACTCTCCGTAGTGCAGCGTCAAGCCGGCGACAACCCTGACCAGGTTTTGTTTAGAGATCTCTTGGGTAGATTGAGTAATGGATGCTCGACCCAGGAAGACTGGGATTTGCTTTCCACCCGCTTTCAGCACTCCCTGAGTGTTGAAGAGCAATCCCAATTTACCGAATCTCTTTACCTCGCCCCCACCAAAGACATTGTGAATAAGCACAATATGGACCGTTTGAGCAACCTTGGGTTTCCCGTGGCAAAGATCTGTGCTTTGCACAACTGCAGCAAGGCAGCGCAAGGCACCGAGGATGCAGCCCAAGGTTTGCAAACAACCATCTACCTTTCAAGGGGCAGCCGTGTGATGCTACGGTCCAACTTGTGGACATTGCACGGCCTGGTGAATGGAGCAACGGGAACTGTCGAAGATATAATTTATGCACCACACACCAAGCCACCAACCGACCAACCGTTGTGTGTGCTGGTCAAGTTCGACAGTTATACCGGCCCATCATTCCACCACCCCCAAGTCATTCCTATCTGCCCAATGGCACGGGCATGGACCGACAAGGAAACGAAGTGCACCAGAGTGCAGTTCCCCCTCCAACTCGCGTGGGCAGTAACGATACATAAGTGCCAGGCATGACACTGGACTCTGCCGTGATTAGTCTTGGGACTAAGGCATAGGCGTGCGCAGGGGGGGGGGGGGCGAGCGGGGGCCAAGTACCCCCCTAATGAAGCTACGACGATCCCTTTTTCCAATACATATATTATTAGTTAACAGTAAAATTTTCATTTCGAGCCTCAACAGGCCTCATAGCCCAATTTTTAAGCCCAAAATTTATAAATGCGCACACATTTCTGCGACTCTTGCATAACCAAAATTATTCATCCCAATAAAAAAACCTGCAATTTCTCGAATTTCGTGATTTAAATGACACGGTTAGGTTCATCTTTGTCAGCAGATTGTAGGATACTTTGAATCAAAGTTCTGTTGTACTTATTGATGATTCTGTGGCGCATTTCAATCAAGGAAAAGAATTGGTAGTGCGTAACGTTTTAAGTCGCTCTTATTTAATTTACGTAAAAACGCATGAATATTACCGATAAAAACGATAATTGTCATCCGATTTTTTCATTTCAATTCGTTGCTTTAGATCTGCAAGCAGAGACGAATCCAGACATATCGAAAAAAGCCTATGAAACACAGAATTTTATTGATTTACCTTTTTACTGACGAATCATGTGTCGGGTTGTGCAAGCATAATCTCCAATAATGGTTTTAATTCTCATGCTCATAATGAGGCAGTAAAACTGGAAGTTTTTTTTCATTAGGTCTTATATAACATAAGCTTCGGCACACGTAAAATTTTGGCAGAGCAGACGTCCACGTAATACTTTCCCGGAACCCTAAAATTTTTCCAATATTTTTGTAAAAAATTCAGTGGTGAAATAAATAAATTCTGACTCGCGGTGCAGTCTCGTGTCGATCGGACATTTACTTTGCTCACAAATAAATCTTGGATTTGGACTTTCTACTGTTTTTCAAAACGAAAAACACCATAGTTTGTTCTTCTCTGGTTGATTTATTTTCCATCAGATCTCAATTAAAGTACATTGCGGGTCGGAGTACCTACTATTCCTCTACACATTGATAGGCTTGACAATGCAAAAAAATACCACGGGAATGATTGGCTATGCATCGATAACAGACACGGCCAATTTTGTTTCTGCCAAGATTCAAAATACATGTTCAAATTACAATGACCATCCCCATTACAATTAGCCCCCCTCCCCCAGGTTGACATGTTGGCCCCCCCTTATTTGAGACCCTGCGCACGCCTATGGACTAAGGAGTTTGCCACCGGCATGAGTTTTGTTGGCTTGTCAAGGGTAAGAACCTTAAAGAACATCATGATACATCCTGCTTTTCCCTTCGAGAGGATCAAACACCTTCACCTCTCGAAGAGTTTGCAACAAAGAAAGCTTGAGGAGGCTAGGCATGCTACAATGACACTTTAAGCTGTCTAGCTTTGGCTCGGAACTTCCCGATTCAAACTGATATATACCGCGGTAAGGCGTAGACCCTCTCGGGGAAACATCCACGTTAAAAAATGGTAACAACGCGTCAAAGCCGATACCTTCCCGGGTTCTGGTGTGACTGGTGTGGGCTTCCACCAGAAACACTGATTTCTCATCCATTCCATCTCTTCTGAGAATGAGGCTAGGTGCACAGTCAGAGCAACCTCTGTCGCGGGGACGTCGAATACACTTGCACGTTTTGCCTGTGTAGTTAACTCGTACCATTACGAGTCGCTTCTTCCCCTTCTCTCCCGAGAGAGCCCTTTCCTCACCCAGCGAAGGCAGGAATCTTGTGTGGCCGGAGAGCTCAGTGGTCAGAGCAACTGCCCGGCAAGCGCAAGGTCCCGGGTTCATATCCCGGTTCGGACGCACATTTTTCCTGCTCAGCTATCCCATCATCAATGAAAACCATGTAAAAAAAATATATATATTTATATAAGCAAGAATTTTTTTTTGAGGTTGAGAAGAAACGAAATAAGAACATGGGGGTTGGAACCTGCATTTTACCAGCCTGAATGCAAGGCAATTCTCATGAAAGGCGCACCTGGTTCCATCAAGATGGAACGAGATCAAAGCAAAGCGTCGAGCAAAGCTAGAGCTTGTTAATAGAAGAGTTGTGAAAATGAATGCCGCGCCGTCTTGAAAACAAATAATAAATTTAAAAATAAATAAATGCAGATGAGGACTCTGTATATTACAGCGACATTTTTGGTGTCTGTGAACAATGTTACAAATTTTATGAAAAGACAACCACTTTGATACCCAATATAGCATGAAATTGTATGCTAATCGGTTGGTGAACATAAAATTCAAACTCTTTCTGTTTGTCCAATATAAAGTAAATAATAATAAATATAACTCCTCGTGGCTGAAAACTTTCGCTGTGTCTATTTTCGTGTGCTCAGGAGGGGTTCCAAGAATGTTTCTTGGTAAGTGCTGCAAATTATTAACATTATTTTAACTTTCATTGTTTACTTTAATACTTGTTTACTTTAATTGTGAATAGTCATATAACATATTTTTCTCTCATTGTATTTCATTTCCAGCCGACCGAGGTGCCGAGAAGTATTCTGAGAAGACTTGTGGTGAGACGACTTTGTGAAGACTGAAAATCTACTGAAGGTAAAATCATACAAGTTGATAGTATAGCCTTAAGGACCTTTTCGGGAGTTCAGAACGTTGGTGCAACCTCATCATGGTAAAACGTAATGCGCCATCTCCGGATTTTAGCCGTGCAAATACAATTCGCTATCCGCTATTATGTATTTTTCTAATTCTAACTTTTTTTCACCTTATTTCTTATCATTACCCTACCTTTTGGCCTTCAACCAACCTTCAACACCAAGGCTTAGGAAAATAAATTGAGTTTACATTTTTTAGAGGTACGTAGTAAGTTGTAGGTAGAACCTTTTAAAAATCTTTAGTAAAAATAACATTGCAAGAATTGTGGTCTACGAACAGAGGAGAGAGAATGTTCATCAGCATGTATTGCAACCACCAGACAGAATCTATGCTAAAGCATGAAGAACATATCCGGTACCATAGAAATGCAAGCAAGAACTTTCCTTGCGGTTACGATGGCTGCAAGTTTTCATTCAAGAAGTACACGTCGCTTACGAGCCATTTACAGCGTCACCACTCGTCCGAAAGATCAGGTTCATCGTCGGAACCTAACTTGTCTGAGTGGCATATACCTGGCCTTGAGTTGATATGCTCGGTACCAATTTGCAAGAAGATATTGGACGGTTAGACGATATTGAACGCTTCTTGCTCATTTAGGGAAGCACGTAGCAGAAGGATCGAAGATTCCATGCCCTGTAAACAGCTGTTCCAAGGAATACAGTAACTATGTATCTTTCCATTCACACTTAAACAGACACAAAATTCACACTACGCCACCCTGTTCACATTCTTCTAAAGCTTCTGAGCGTACCGAGCGTACAGTCGAGTTTTCAGCCGCATGGTGAAAACCTTCCGTTCATGAAGTGAACCCTGGTGTGTCTGCTACCGAAGTGGAAGAATATTTTACATTCGAGGAAGATCTTTACCTCATGAACCTGTCAGCTCTCTACATTAAGTTGCAGTCACAATATCTGCTGCCAAATCAGTTCTGGAATATATTATCAGTGAGACTCAAAATATTCAAGAAATGGGACAGTCATTTACCAAAGAAAAGCTGAGAGAACATTTACAAAAAGCTGTTTTGGAAACAGGGACTATCACGAGAATAATGTTGATGAAGTTTTTGCCAATGACCCACTTATCGCTGCTCATCATTCCAAAAATGGAGTTCTTCGAAATGAATATAAAAGATTGCAATTTTATAAAAACAAACTTTACTACGTTCCTCGTCAAAATTTTTGTCTTGGAAAGATTGATGGTGCCATACGTCACTTTTGCTACGATCCAATCAAGGAAAGTGTGAATGCACTTTTTAAGGACCCTTCATTATTGTAGAACAATTAGACTATCCCCTCAAAAACCCAACCCCAGGTATATTGAGGAACATCACTGAGGGTGAGGTGTACAAAAAAAAGGTTTTTCAAAGAAAATCCAAACACGCTACAATGAATTTTGCATCAAGATGCTTTTGAAGTTTCCAACCCTTTGGGATCGGCTTAGAGCAAATATAAAATGCTTGCTGTGTACCTAAATATTGGGAACCTGTATCCCCATTCCCGTTCACAAGTTGAATCGATTCAACTGGTTGCGCGCTGTTGTGAGAAGTATTTTAATAAGTGTCGTGAGAAAGTCTTTGGACCTATTGTAGAAGAGTTGAAGCAAATAGAAACAGTGGGCATCGAAGCCCTTCCAGGACGAACGGTGCGTGGAGCGCTTCTTTGTTTTACGGCCGATAATTTGGGTAGCCACGAACTTGGGGGATTAACGGTGAATTTTAGCCTTTGTCTATATTGTCGATACACTCGACGACGAGTGGCAGAGGTGTCTAGACGAAGCTGTTGCAGGCAGTGCAAATGCCAAACGAACTTCTGCAACTTTTTGCCGTGATTTGCGCGTTCTGCCAGCCGGCTAGCCCGCTGCCCGCTCGAAGGACGATTTCTGCGAAGAGTTCGCCCGTGACCGCGATCCCATCAGATGGCACTGAACGCGATACAGTGGGTCCCTGCACCGATTAACAAACGTCGACCTCGGTTTGCCGGCGCCCTGAGTGCCGGTCATCGTTGCTGTCGACGAGCTGTTCGATCAGTACACCGCAAGGGAAACTTGAGAATGCTCAACGATAGACAGCGCGTGGCTTTCGAAACGGTGATGGCAGCAATCGACGACCCGAAGTCCGAACAGAGGTGTTTCTACCTTGACGGGCCGGGAGGCAGTGGAAAGACCTTCCTCTACAACACCCTGATCAGCGCGCTGCGAGCCAGAGGCGAACGAGCGGTGGCCGTCGCGTGGACTGGCATTGCTGCAACGCTGTTGAAAGGAGAATGGACCTGCTTCTCGATTCCCACTGCCTCTTCGCATTGTTGAAAACAGCACGTCTGGTGAGAAGCCCAACACCTCTGAGGGCGCTGCGCTGCGGCCGGCCAAGGTGGCCATGGATGAAGGACCCATGGCTTTTACCAAAACCTTCT
This sequence comes from Nemurella pictetii, assembly GCA_921293315.2. Classification (NCBI taxonomy): domain Eukaryota; kingdom Metazoa; phylum Arthropoda; class Insecta; order Plecoptera; family Nemouridae; genus Nemurella; species Nemurella pictetii. The sequence continues at coordinate 599,676 of CAKLCZ020000001.1, forward strand.
TTTTAGTCCCCCATAGAAAGCTGGTTAAGAAAGTAGGTGACTTAGGAATCGACACAAGGGTCTGCAAGTGGAAGAAGTATGGTTGAAAGGACGAACTCAAGTGGTAAAGATTAACCGAGTCCTATCGGATGAACTGGAAGTAACGTCTGGCGTACCTCAAGGGAGCGTCCCAGGGCCCCTGCTATTTCTAATTCACTTAAAACGACATTGGAAAAAACTTAACTTGTAATATAAGGCTTTTGGCCTACGGCTGTAAAGTGTACTCCGAACTAAAAGGCCCACAGGATCAAGTAATGTCACAAAATAGTATAAAATATGTGGAGGAATGGGTAGAGGCTAACTAGGGCTTCGCAAACGCTCAATCTAATCGCGTTTTAGCCTGGTGGAACCTTGCCCTAGAATCTCAAGGGATAAATAGTTAAGTATCATAAATAATCGTTGGAACATTTTGACAGTTGACATTTATTTATTAACAACTTAGGAAATACAAAGTATTGTTCCGGTGGTCGCTAGATCACTAGATGATAAACGATCGTGATAAATGATAGTGATAATGATAATGATAATGATAAACAATGCGAATTAAAAATGAAAAGGGTAAGATACGAATCAAAAACTTCAGCACAGCTGCAAAACAATTTGCCTTATATGTTAAAGTTTGGTGTGATAATATAAATAACTTTTGGCTTTAAAAAATAAGAAAAGTTTTGAAAATTCTGATATATTTTGTAAACTTTGAATAGTTTAGAATCTGTTACCCCGACTTTTCTGAAAAAATCCGAGGGCTTAGTTGAAAACAAAATACGGTTTCGTGAAATTTTCATCAAAATCGGAGCAGCGGCCTCTAGAGCGCAAACAAACACACATACACTAAAAAAAAATACTTGTTTTTTTTTCTCCACTAAGTGAAATTGAAGATTTCGCTTCGCTTTTACAAGACAAGCGTGCTTTTATAATATGTTATAATTGTGACGAGTCTGATTGTAGACTCGTAAGATCAGAATAGTTTGAACAATTGAGTTTATTAAATGCTCCTCTTTCCGCCTCTTACACATGTATTTCGTAGTGATCTAAATACAGACCAGGTATCTGCAATGCACAATTGCAGATACGGCATAATATATTGAGATGTTTGAGGTGTATGTGTACCAATCTTAGATAAAGATCGGGTAACAAACTTATATTATACATTTTAACAGATCTGGAAAGACCGTCTCAACCATAGGATGAAGTCGGATGGTGGTGAGGAATAGCGACTGGCTCCGAAGAACGACTCGTATGTCCATGGGGTGCAGCGAGCAGTTTCTACATCTGCACAGACGCCAAACCCAACCCGTGCAACGCAGGAATCGCAAGCCTTCGACGCCCTGTTTAACGCTGGGTTTGTCTGGTTGTGCGGCTGCAATTTAGAGGCCTCAAGGAAACCACATGTCGGCTACATGAGCTCTCAGCGCTTTAAATAATTTGTGACGTAAGATCTTCAAGATTGTGTAGGCCTTATTAAGGTGTGCCCGGTCCAGTTTTGTTTTCTGATCACTTTATTAACTTGGTCATGATGACAACCAACCAAAACGAAGTCTTAATTTTGTGGAGAAAAATGTCTCACAACCTATATTTTTTTTCTAGAATGGCAGCGGTCAGTTTACAGGAAACTGTATCTGATTCAAGCTGAGATCAAAATCCTCACCGACTTGGTACTTGGTAACCACCAGAAGCTGTCAACAAGTCAAGTCCCTGAGCCGGAGGACAATTATTATTCGGAATATTTCTCTTCGGTTATGCCACTAAAATCACCAAATCAGGTGGTCCTTTTTGAGGTGAAGCTTGTGGCAGACCTTCTGATAAAAAAAGGTCTTCGTAAGTGCATTTCGGTTCACGGGTGCAATGATCAGTCCTTCTACAGTTGAAGAAAACCATTTTTTAAGTTTCTATCTTTATACACTTCAAATTGCGTCTTCACGACACAAGCTGCTGCCTGAGTGGGTTCGGCCCTCAGGTGGATTTTAAAGGACACGTTTTAAGACGGCACTGCTCGTGCAAACACGTGGGGAGCAGCTGATCAAAGCGCGCAGTTAGTCAATAATCAATTAATTTTTCATATGTATCTATTTGTTTTATTTCATTCACATTTTATGATTATTTGGAAGAGAGGTTTTATATATTTTCACATCGGGAAATGTCATTTCCAAGTACGATTGAGGATATGAGACTAGTAAATGTCTGCAAGCAAACACATAACCCTCAAAACCTTGCTCCAAACCCAAGTAGACAGCCCTACTTCTTGCCCTACCTGCTAACCACAAGTTACTACAAAGATGTTTTAGTTGATTTCCCAGATAGTAACCAATTAATATAAAACCTTAAATGTGATGCAGTTTGTGTGCTAGGTTTTTAAGCCTCATCTTGATTTATTTGCAGGTGCTATGCTCGGATACGCCACGCCAGCTGTTTTGCGAGCTGGACATAACGGGAGAGACGTCTGCAGTCAAGAACAGCTAATGTTCTTGCAAAGCAGGGTAAAAATACAATTCAATTTCTATTACGTACTATGAAATGAAGAGATGACAAAATCAAATAATGTGATTAGGTGCCTACATTCAATCATAGATCCATCATTTATATTTAATATTTATTATTATTTATACTTATTTTGTTTGTATTTTTAGGATGGGGAAATGCATTCATTTGTCCGGTCTTTGCCATCAAGTGGATCATTGGGTGATGACTGGGCACAGAGAGGTGCCAGATGTGACCACCTGCACCAGTATGGAGCAGAAATGGCATAAACCACGTGGCAATCAAATTGAGCTCGAAGCAGTTATGGAGGCTATTTTTGCAAAGCCGAATCCAAAAAGAAAAAGGGAGCCACTGTTTTGTGCATTCAATTCGTTGACGGGACTTGTTCCTCCATCACCATTGCAGAAAGAAGGAATGAAAGAAAACCTAGGCCGCAGCAACTCAAGACTTTCCTCTTGCTTATCTGCTCGAGCGCTGCTCGTCATGTCCCCTCGGCGAAGTGCCAGCTGGGAGTGTTCTCGTGTCCCCTCGGCGAAGTGCCAGCTGGGAGTGTTCTCGTGTCCCCTCGGCGAAGTGCCAGCTGGGAGTGTTCTCGTGTCCCCTCGGCGAAGTGCCAGCTGGGAGTGTTCTCGTGTCCCCTCGGCGAAGTGCCAGCTGGAAGTGTTCTCGTGTCCCCTCGGCGAAGTGCCAGCTGGAAGTGTTCTCGGGTCCCCTCGGCGAAGTGCCAGCTGGGAGTGTTCTCGTGTCCCCCTCGGCGAAGTGCCAGCTGGGAGTGTTCTCGTGTCCCCTCGGCGAAGTGCCAGCTGGAAGTGTTCTCGTGTCCCCTCGGCGAAGTGCCAGCTGGAAGTGTTCTCGTGTCCCCTCGGCGAAGTGCCAGCTGGAAGTGTTCTCGTGTCCCCTCGGCGAAGTGCCAGCTGGAAGTGTTCTCGTGTCCCCTCGGCGAAGTGCCAGCTGGGAGTGTTCTCGTGTCCCCTCGGCGAAGTGCCAGCTGGAAGTGTTCTCGTGTCCCCTCGGCGAAGTGCCAGCTGGAAGTGTTCTCGTGTCCCCTCGGCGAAGTGCCAGCTGGGAGTGGTCTCGTGTCCCCTCGGCGAAGTGCCAGCTGGGAGTGTTCTCGTGTCCCCTCGGCGAAGTGCCAGCTGGGAGTGTTGTCATGTCCCCTCGGCGAAGTGCCAGCTGGGAGTGTTCTCGTGTCCCCTCGGCGAAGTGCCAGCTGGAAGTGTTCTCGTGTCCCCTCGGCGAAGTGCCATCTGGGAGTGTTCTCGTGTCCCCTCGGCGAAGTGCCAGCAGGAAGTGTTCTCGTGTCCCCTCGGCGAAGTGCCAGCTGGGAGTGTTCTCGTGTCCCCTCGGCGAAGTGCCAGCTGGAAGTGTTCTCGTGTCCCCTCGGCGAAGTGCCAGCTGGGAGTGTTCTCGTGTCCCCTCGGCGAAGTGCCAGCTAGGAGTGTTCTCGTGTCCCCTCGGCGAAGTGCCAGCTGGGAGTGTTCTCGTGTCCCCTCGGCGAAGTGCCAGCTGGGAGTGTTCTCGTGTCCCCTCGGCGAAGTGCCAGCTGGGAGTGTTCTCGTGTCCCCTCGGCGAAGTGCCAGCTGGAAGTGTTCTCGTGTCCCCTCGGCGAAGTGCCAGCTGGGAGTGTTCTCGTGTCCCCTCGGCGAAGTGCAGCTGGAAGTGTTCTCGTGTCCCCTCGGCGAAGTGCCAGCTGGGAGTGTTCTCGTGTCCCCTCGGCGAAGTGCCAGCTGGAAGTGTTCTCGTGTCCCCTCGGCGAAGTGCCAGCTGGAAGTGTTCTCGTGTCCCCTCGACGAAGTGCCAGCTGGGAGTGTTCTCGTGTCCCCTCTGCGAAGTGCCAGCCGGAAGTGTTCTCGTGTCCCCTCGGCGAAGTGCCAGCTGGAAGTGCGTGTCCCCTCGGCGAAGTGCCAGCTGGAAGTGTTCTCGTGTCCCCTCGACGAAGTGCCAGCTGGGAGTGTTCTCGTGTCCCCTCGGCGAAGTGCCAGCTGGAAGTGTTCTCGTGTCCCCTCGGCGAAGTGCCAGCTGGGAGTGTTCTCTTGTCCCCTCGGCGAAGTGCCAGCTGGAAGTGTTCTCGTGTCCCCTCGACGAAGTGCCAGCTGGGAGTGTTCTCGTGTCCCCTCGGCGAAGTGCCAGCTGGAAGTGTTCTCGTGTCCCCTCGGCGAAGTGCCAGCTGGAAGTGTTCTCGTGTCCCCTCGGCGAAGTGCCAGCTGGGAGTGTTCTCGTGTCCCCTCGGCGAAGTGCCAGCTGGAAGTGCGTGTCCCCTCGGCGAAGTGCCAGCTGGGAGTGTTCTCGTGTCCCCTCGGCGAAGTGCCAGCTGGGAGTGTTCTCGTGTCCCCTCGGCGAAGTGCCAGCTGGGAGTGCGTGTCCCCTCGGCGAAGTGCCAGCTGGGAGTGTTCTCGTGTCCCCTCGGCGAAGTGCCAGCTGGGAGTGTTCTCGTGTCCCCTCGGCGAAGTGCCAGCTGGGAGTGTTCTCGTGTCCCCTCGGCGAAGTGCCAGCTGGAAGTGTTCTCGTGTCCCCTCGGCGTAGTGCCAGCTGGAAGTGTTCTCGTGTCCCCTCGGCGAAGTGCCATCTGGGAGTGTTCTCGTGTCCCCTCGGCGAAGTGCCAGCAGGAAGTGTTCTCGTGTCCCCTCGGCGAAGTGCCAGCTGGGAGTGTTCTCGTGTCCCCTCGGCGAAGTGCCAGCTGGAAGTGTTCTCGTGTCCCCTCGGCGAAGTGCCAGCTGGGAGTGTTCTCGTGTCCCCTCGGCGAAGTGCCAGCTAGGAGTGTTCTCGTGTCCCCTCGGCGAAGTGCCAGCTGGGAGTGTTCTCGTGTCCCCTCGGCGAAGTGCCAGCTGGGAGTGTTCTCGTGTCCCCTCGGCGAAGTGCCAGCTGGGAGTGTTCTCGTGTCCCCTCGGCGAAGTGCCAGCTGGGAGTGTTCTCGTGTCCCCTCGGCGAAGTGCCAGCTGGAAGTGTTCTCGTGTCCCCTCGGCGAAGTGCCAGCTGGGAGTGTTCTCGTGTCCCCTCGGCGAAGTGCAGCTGGAAGTGTTCTCGTGTCCCCTCGGCGAAGTGCCAGCTGGGAGTGTTCTCGTGTCCCCTCGGCGAAGTGCCAGCTGGAAGTGTTCTCGTGTCCCCTCGGCGAAGTGCCAGCTGGAAGTGTTCTCGTGTCCCCTCGACGAAGTGCCAGCTGGGAGTGTTCTCGTGTCCCCTCTGCGAAGTGCCAGCCGGAAGTGTTCTCGTGTCCCCTCGGCGAAGTGCCAGCTGGAAGTGCGTGTCCCCTCGGCGAAGTGCCAGCTGGAAGTGTTCTCGTGTCCCCTCGACGAAGTGCCAGCTGGGAGTGTTCTCGTGTCCCCTCGGCCAAGTGCCAGCTGGAAGTGTTCTCGTGTCCCCTCGGCGAAGTGCCAGCTGGGAGTGTTCTCTTGTCCCCTCGGCGAAGTGCCAGCTGGAAGTGTTCTCGTGTCCCCTCGACGAAGTGCCAGCTGGGAGTGTTCTCGTGTCCCCTCGGCGAAGTGCCAGCTGGAAGTGTTCTCGTGTCCCCTCGGCGAAGTGCCAGCTGGAAGTGTTCTCGTGTCCCCTCGGCGAAGTGCCAGCTGGGAGTGTTCTCGTGTCCCCTCGGCGAAGTGCCAGCTGGAAGTGCGTGTCCCCTCGGCGAAGTGCCAGCTGGGAGTGTTCTCGTGTCCCCTCGGCGAAGTGCCAGCTGGGAGTGTTCTCGTGTCCCCTCGGCGAAGTGCCAGCTGGGAGTGCGTGTCCCCTCGGCGAAGTGCCAGCTGGGAGTGTTCTCGTGTCCCCTCGGCGAAGTGCCAGCTGGGAGTGTTCTCGTGTCCCCTCGGCGAAGTGCCAGCTGGGAGTGTTCTCGTGTCCCCTCGGCGAAGTGCCAGCTGGAAGTGTTCTCGTGTCCCCTCGGCGTAGTGCCAGCTGGAAGTGTTCTCGTGTCCCCTCGGCGAAGTGCCAGCTGGGAGTGTTCTCGTGGCCCCTCGGCGAAGTGCCACCTGGGAGTGTTCTCGCCACCGGCTCGCCAACGTCAGTCCGTCGTCGAACCCAGGAAACTACAATCTCCGTCAGAAGCCGTCAACTTCCCTCACCTTCCACTAGAAGTTGTTGAGAATGAAGGTGTCGTCTTTTGTCCAAACACTCGGCTTACGTTGCCTGAAGCGGTGCAGCAGGAAGCAGCTCAACCCGGGGTCAAAATACGACTGCGTGGCATGATGCCCGAAAAGTTCGACTAACCGCTTCGCATTTCGGCAAAGTGTGCAAGAGAAAAGCCGCTGGAACGGAAATATTAAAAAAATCTTTACCAAGGGCCGGATCTTGGCCAGATAAAAAGCCTTGTGTACGGTAAAAACAACGAAGAACGAGCAAGAAATATGTATGTACGTAAAAATGATGAATAGAGAGAAGACAGTAACACACGTTGCATCGGGATTTGTGGTGAATCCAGGGATTCCCTTCCTCGGAAGTTCACCCGACGGCAAGATCCATGACCCCGACGAGAGTCCCGAGTTTGGACTGTTGGAGATAAAATGCCCGAGCTCCAAGAGAGGAAAGAGCATGGAGCAGGCTTGCACGAAAAAAAATTTTGCTGCTTATTATTAGCTGGAAAAATTCATTCGAAAAGAAATTCCGATTATTATTATCAAGTACAAGGGCAATTATTGACTTGGTGTGATTTTGTAGTTTTTCATGGATCGGAGGTATGGATTGAGCGGATTTGGAAAGATGACCAGTTTTGTGAAGCGATGACAAATAAACTTAGTTCCTTTTATTTCCTACATTTTTCGAAGTATGTTGAGCAGTGTGCCATGTAAGAGATTGGAATGGCTGGCTGTTTTTGTGGAAAATAACATGGAGTTAATTGGAACTATGGTGATGTGTTACTGGACTCACCCTATCCCCTTTCCCGGCACGATTCAACATAAAGCATACGATTATGTTAAATAAGACATCAAGTGCAAGAGTACCTACGCAGTTTATTAACAATGAAATAACCTTCACAATCTTTAAGAATTCAGGTCATAATTCAAGAGTCTCTCATTGTTACACAGCGAAAGCCTGACATAATGCAACATACTGTCCAGGTTTGGTTAACAAGGGGCATAAATGTAACGGTAATAACTCCCTTCCAGATCTTGAATGTCTTCACACGTCTTATGACTCTTTCAACGTGAACACGGCATGACGCTATCTTTCTAGTGTCGTTCACTTCTTCTTCGCTGAATTGTCCTACATTTGCCATTGGGGGGATGTTTAAGGTAAGACCAAGTGCCTCTATTTCTTGGCGAATGTTGAAACCTTTGTCTACCATGACAACGTCACCTGGCAAAATTTATTTATTTTTTAGTTTGTCTTCAAGTACCCCACAAAGACCACTTAATTGTGTTATTTTCTTATCAGAAATACACCCAGTGTACAGCTGCGACACAAAAATTATTCCTCCTTTTGGATCACATCCAACCAGGCCCTTGAGTGTATTATGTGACTTTTAGGAAGAAAATGATTGAGACTGCAACACTAGTGACGTCGGAGTTTCGATTCTCATCTCGGTACCATCCAAGATTATTATTGTGGTTGTTATTTTTCTATCAACTCACTGGGGGCATTTTAAGGATAACATTTCTGTGTGGCCAGATATTTAAGCAGGCTTAACTATGACAATAAAGTATGTTAATCCAAGAAACAAATATTTTGGAAACTAGACCTACCGAAACGCCAAATCAACATTGTCAAACCCTTGTCGGAGCTTCGATAATACAAGGAACATTTGGTCGTTAATGTTTAATTTAGTTGACAATGTTGTAGTTGAGTCTGGGTTAACAAATTTTAAAAAACAATCCAGATCCTGTGGGCTGGCAAAACCAGTGTAATAAGTAACCAGTTTGTTATTGGCCATGATACCATCCATGTTAAAAGCTCCACAAGTGGGAGTTTGATAGAAATTTACTTCACATTCCCTATGGGCCAATGTGGTCTACATGAATGGTAGCAAAAGGTCTCCGACCTGGCGGTATCGGATGTAGCATCCCTGTCTTCTTCCCACCTGGAATCTTCGTCAACATGCATTCAAAACACTGATGAATGTGCTGTCTAACATAGCGCCTGATTCCCGGGAACCAGTAGTATCGCAGTATCAGCTCCACCGTCCTGTCTGTCGAAAATTCCCCATCAGATCATGATGCTTGACCGTAATACTTGGCCGCATTCCACTAGGTACGACGAAAAGAATTTCCCCAGTTTCTCTAAATATTTTGCAAAGGACACCTCGACGCATCACGTATCCTTTTATCTTGCCTTGTTCCTGTTGATTTCTCTCGTCTGGGTCCTTGTTCAAAATATTGATGCATTATCTTAATTGCTCGTCTCCTCGCTGCATTGTTAAAACCTGTTCCTCTTTGGTTAAATTAACAAATATATTCAACCTCGGGTCAATAGCAGCGCCCATAGTATCCGAGCTCTGCTTAAAGCATCCACATGAGCCATTTTCGTGCCCGCTCGGTGGCGAATGTCAGTGATATCATACTCTTGTACAAGATGACTCCATCTGGCTATCTGAGGGTTTTTCGTGTGCATTGCATTCAGGTAAACTAATGCTTGACAATCGGTTATCACTGAAAAACAGATACCCAAAAGGAACGGCCGGAGCCTATCGATTGACCATACAATCGGCATCAGTTCCAACTTCGACGAATGATAATGTTTCTCGGTTTCGGTTGTCTTCTTCGATACACAGTACACCAGATGTAGAAGACCGTCTTCACCCTCTTGAAAAAGCATCCCCGCTAACCCAATGGAACTGGCATCCGTGTGAAATTCCGTTCGCGCCTTCGGATTATACAAACTGAGAATGGGTTCAGTTGTCAATTCACTCTTTAGAGTTTGCAATGATATTTGTTTTTCATTTCCCCAAACGAATTCGACCCCACCTTTTGCCAGCCTCGTCAATGGTTCCGCCCTCATAGCATAATGTTTTATAAATCGGCGAAAATAACCTGTTAGTCCCAAAAATCTCTTGACTTGGTGAGCATCGAGAGGTTTCGGAAAGTCCGAGACAGCCGCAATTTTCCGACAACCTGGCCGATTGTTGACTCCCACGAAAGTATTTGTAAACTGGTTCTCAGAGTCCTTCCAGTCGTTGCAAATACGCGCGCCTTCGCATTTGAGTGCTGCGCCGGTAAGGTGACCGCGAGCACTTTGCAATCGCTATGCAAAGCTTCCGGCCTTTTGTGCAAGTCAGCCGTGGACTGTACCTTACGAAGCCAAGACGCTGCCTTCTCACTTTCCCCAAGTCCGTCAAAATATGGCACATGCTGCGTCAGATCGGGCACCACACGGTAATTTTCTGTATCTGATGTTTTTTCATGTGGCTCCTGCGTTGGTTGTCTAGTCCTCGATTCCGTGAACAGTGATACAAATTGTTCGTCTCGTCGTCGGTTTTCTTGTCACATTATGTTTAAAAGATCACGCGTAGTTATGTCCCTGACAGGCTGCGCTGTAGGATTTCCTCCTGTTCCCGGTGGTGGTGGTGGTGGCTGCGTTCCTGCAGCAATGTAGATTCCCGCAGCTACATTCTTCATGGCATCTCCTGCCGCTGCTCGCACTTCTTCATTCATATTGTAATTTTCTTCGTAATTTTCTTCAGGTAATCCTACTTCTGATATGTTATCTACTTCCTATAAAACTCTACTGTTAGCTATTTTCCTATAAAACTTTACTCATCAACTTCCATAATTCACTATTCCCAATTCACAATCCGTCGAACTTGCTCTTCCAAAAATCTTTTTTAATTAACACTCTACAACAGTCTCTACAACAATCAGTTCTCTGTTTCTTTTGTTTTTCACTGCCCATTCACAATTTTTAATAAGCTCAACCAGAGCCGATGGTCAAATTGTCTTCACTATTTTACAAATTAACCACTGGCAGCTCGTTCAACTCGTTTGCCAAAAGAATGCGTCTCTTTACAACCGGCAACTTCAGCAGTAGGCGACAGAAATAGAGGATCTAGATTACACTTACGGCACTACTCTGGTTCTGGCCGACTGGTATGTTGCTGCGCCCTTTGGTGTGTATGATGTGCTGCCTGAGAAATGACAGCTCATTCCAACACCAAAGAGTTGGCTTCGCCACACTGTCAGCGCTGCAGACGCTTGTCCGCGACGACGCCAGTTCTTGGGCCGCTTCGCAGACTGCGTGCTGAGGTTAGACAAGTTGGTCTTTACCAGGTCTGGTGTCGCCTCAGCACGCATGGCACTTATCTCGTGCTAGATTCCTTCAAGGGAAGCCTGCCGCATGTTTCTGTAGAAATAATCAACAACAGAAAGATAAACTTGGGAATTATCAACTACGCTTAACATTATCAGATTTCTTTTGAATATATAAATGCATGTTTGAGTAAATCTGCAGATCCCACCACATATAAACACTGATGTCTCTCGTACAGCCTAATTAACTCAACTGATTCTTCCCGAGTCCATTGAATCTTCGGCGCCATATCGCTCTCTGCTGAACAGCTGGCTCGTCGAACGATTCTGATTGGTCGGTTTGACACAAGACTTATGTCAAAATAGAAAATGCTCTAATTGAAAAACTTCCTCATCAGTCAAAAACTAACTCATGCCAAACACGTTTTGAGACAAGTTTCTGTTCACATGTCCCAAGTTTTCTTCTGCAGGAGACTTCTGCAGGAGACTTGGTTGAAAACTTATCCCGCGTAAAAGGGGCTTAACACTTGCATTGACCACATTTTTGTTAAAAAGCATAGAATCTACTCAATCTCAATCTTGCCTGAAATACTGAAAGTAAGCTTAACTGATCACTATCCAATATTTTTAGGTTGGTCAACAGCAATTGAAAACAGTACTAGTGAAAGTTTATTAAGGGGTTACAAAACTGGGGTCAGTGACGATAAGCAACAAGCCTTGCTTGAAACGGAAAAAGGGACTCATGTTTATGTGCGATGTGAAACAATGTGGCGTTTGATGCATTCATGGAAACACTGAATACACAGATTGAACGTGCCTCATTTCAAATATTATTAGGAAGAAATTAAAGCCATGGATAACATCAGGATTGGTCGTTTCAATACGGAAACGAGACGTCAGAGCCGTGTCTCTGTCGCGGGGACGTCGAATACACTTGCACTGGATGCCTGTGTAGAACTCGTACCATTACGAGTCGCTTCTTCCCCTTCTCTCCCGAGAGAGCCCTCTCCCGAGAGAGTGGCCGGATAGCTCAGTTGGTCAGAGCAACCGCCCGGCAAGCGGAAGGTCCCGTGTTCGTATCCCGGTTCGGACGCACATTTTTCCTGCCTAGCTAACCCACCAACATTTTGTTTACTGGCGTAAGCTTCCACCAGTGAAACCCAAGTTCTCAAAATGCAGACAAATTTTAAAACTTCAGAAAAGGCCTTTGGTAAATAAATATGCTTCTTCGATCTTGACAAATAAGGAGAGATAGAGATAAAGATTATACTGGAAGTTTACAAACCGACTTATTTATAAAACAAAAAATTACCCTTATTAATTTAAACTTGAAGAAAGTATCAATAATACAAGAAGGTTGTGGTCAACAGTGAATGAGATTGCAGGAAAAAGCTAACTGATGGCCGTGTTAACACTTAACAGGGAACCCCAGCGTGGAGCGAATGAAATGGTTAAATATTTTTCGAATAAAGGGAGCGATCTAGCAAATGTAATTAAATTAGGCAACATTCCTAGGCCTGACCAACTCATGCATAGGGTCAAATCAGGGTACCTCCAATAACTCTGTGGGACAATGTCTGCTGCTTCCGGCTCCGGGGTTAAAATGAAAGACCTAAATAAGAGATTAAAGTTCGAAACATCGAAAATAAGCCGGACAGGGGAGTCTGCGTACTCTGCTGCGGCCTCCAGTTTCATAGACATTGAAAATCTAAAACAAAAGAAATCAGATGAGACGACAGCCAAACAGCATTTTTACTGATTGGACTGGTGCAATGAATCGCAAGAAGGTATTTCAGCTGCTAAACAAACTGATCTTGGTGCCGCTGAAACTGTAAAGGCTGTACAAACAGCTGCTGAATCTGCAAGAATCGCTGCTGAATCTGCATTAGCAACAGCTGCAGCTGAGAGGAGGGCCGATACCGCCGAGCGGAGGTTCGAAGAAGCCGTGGACAAAACCGAAGCATCAGAGAAACTGTTGCGGGAAAAGTTTTTTTTTCTCCATTTTATTCGTCTGTACCTGTAGTATACTGCTGGTGCAGTTATGCATCGTTAAACCCATATCACATTTATTCAACTGAGAAAAAGCATCACATATTCAGTCTTTTATGAGAAATTCTTCTATACAATTAAATTTATTTAGCATGAGGCGCTCTTTTACTTTTTGCTTTAATACTTTCTTTCCCTCTTTCGTCCTTAGATTTGCTGGTAGCGCTTCCAACATTTTAGCTTCCTTATAATAAAGTCTTGACTGTTAAAGTGCCATTCTGTGCATCTAACACGTCGGTAAACGCTTGAACCTTGCTCTATGAGAACGGACCTGATCTACATTGGTTAACCTGGATTAGATTTTAACACAATTTACTGATTCTAGGAGTACAAGCTTGACATGGACATGTTTAAGTGGTAAAAGCTCTGTCTTACTCTATAAGTGTTGAATCTGGTGTAACGCAAGGTAGTGTGTTAGGCCCAGCCCTCTTCATTGGTTACATCAACGACGTGACAAGCGACATCATGTCAAACATCCGATTTCTCGCCGATGACTGCATCATTTATAAGGTCATAAAATCTGACGAGGACCAGCGGTGCCTGCGAGGTGACTTGAAAAAAATCAGCACCTCGGTGGACCTCAAAGGCGTGAGACTGAACACATCTAAAACAGTTGTCGTCAGTTTCACCAGCAAACTACACCCGTCACCAACAGAGTACAAAAGGAGGCATAGCACTCGCAGGAGCTACAAGCTGTAAATACTTCGGCGTAACAGTCACGTCAAATCTGAGCTGGAACAACCACACGGAGAAGATGTTGAGCAAAGCAAAGAGGAGCCTGCAGTTTGTGATGCGAAACATCAGAGGTAGCGCCCAAAACACAAATTCCCGCGTACAAGTGCCTCATCAGATCGCTGTTGGAATTCGGCTGTGGAGTGTGGGACCCGCACACGGCAACCACGATCAACAAAATCTAAAATGTTCAACGGCGAGCAGAAAGACATGTCACCAACAACCACAAGAGATGATCCACAAAAACGAAACGACCAAAAGTAAGCGTGACAACACTTCTCTAAAACCTCAAGTGGGAGTCCCTGGTGTCTAGGAGACGGCAAATCTCGTAGAGGTGCAACTCCGGCTTGGAAGGACCTCCTGAAACCAACAACCAAAGCGGGGCGCCTCAGCAGGAATGATCACCAAAACAAGCTGCTTCTAAAGAGGTACAACACCAACATCGGCTTGCAATCTTTCCTTGGAAGAGCTACGAGGCTTTGGAATAGCCTACCGGCAAACACCATGGATACTCTGCCCGGAAAGTTTGACATTCGAACGGACCATAGCGCTAGCTTAGCACATAGAAAATATCAATTGAATAAAGTCACAACTTTAGTTGCGCCAAAAATTATATTCAATGGAGCTATTTATTTAACCTTGTCTAACAAGCGCTTCATCCATCCACCTTATATAAAATCCCTATTTCCCGTTGCCACGATACAATTGTACTCATGGATGTGGCTATGTGGGGATGTGGGGATGTGGCGATGTGGCCATGTGACCATGTAACTTGCACCGCGTAAATCGCCAGCGAAATTGCGAAAACGCAATGAAAACGTTTGTACAATGTCGCGTTAAGTTCCTACTACTTGGGACTTGAGCTCTGCAACACTCGCGAAGCGATTTGAGCGCGGATTGATGTAAAAAACAACGAAAAACACACGCCATTTCACTCGGCCGAAAGTCATCGCCTCTGGAGGCAATAATGCAGGCATGAAGGAAAATACAGGCGCAAAATAATTTCCATAGCGATGAAATTCGCCAAATGTCGAAACACAATTCGAAGCAATTCAACGCCTCTGGAGGCAACAATTGGCAACAATGCGCGACTAAATGTATCTATAGTTACAAAATTAATCGCACTGTGAAGTTGATTTTTTTTTTCAGCAAATTTTTCTGCGAGATTTCCAACGAGTTTTACTGTGAGTTTTTCCGCGACTTTTCCACTAGGAATCTTATAGTGTTTGAAATCGAGTTTTTCCCTTAAGAAAGTATATAATATAGCTGTATACTGATATATACTGGAAACACATCATACAACTACAGATGCCGGCAAAAAAACGTGCTCGCCTGACCCAGGCCAAACGAACGGCAAGTACGTCTACAAGGGACACGACTGTGCCAGGGTGGAGCTGCGCGTCTCTGTTCCCGCCGAGTGTGAACATGGCGAGCGTCCGGCGCAAGGGGCCAAGCCCGTGTTGGTATGGGACGAAGTGTCGAACTACATCGACTCGCGCTATGTCAGCCCCCAAGAGGCAGTGTGGCGCATTTTAGGATTTGCAATGCACGATAAATCGCACAGCATCATCCGACTCGCGATCCACCTCGAGGGAGAACACACAGTCACGTTCCGGCCCGGAGACGAAGTAGCCGCAGCAGAACGCGGCAGCACTGCACTGACAACACTGACCGCGTGGTTCGCCTTGAATCAGAACAACCCAACAGCACGCCAACACAAGTACACCGACATCCCGTACCACTACGTGTTCAATCGCACGTGGGCAACGCGCAAGCGAGGGGCGAACACCATCATCGCCCGCATGTACTCCGTGTCGCCGCGCCAGATCGAGCGATACCACCTGCGTCTGCTCCTGTTGCACGTGACAGGCGCGACGTCCTTCGAAGACGTGCGCACGCACCGCGGCGTTGTGTACGGCACCTTCAAGGAGGCTGCCATCGCGCGCAACCTGCTCATGGACGACGACGAGTGGCAGAGGTGTCTCGAGGAGGCTGTTGCAGTGCAAATGCCAAACGAACTGCGGCAACTGTTTGCAGTGATTTGCGCGTTCTGCCAGCCGATTAGCCCGCTGTCACTCTGGGAGCGCTTCAAGGAAGATTTCTGCGAAGACTTCGCCCGTGACCACGACCCCGTCGAGTCAGAACAGATGGCACTGAACGCCATCCAGTCCGTACTCGCCCTGCACCGATTGACGAACATCGAACTCGGTTTGCCCGCGCCCCGACTGCCGGTCATCGTTGCTGTCGACGAGCAGTTCGATCAGGCCGCCGAAAGGGAAGAGGCCGAGGGAAACTTGAAACTGCTCAACGATAGACAGCGCGTGGCATTCGAAACGGTGATGGCGGCAATCGACGACCCGAAGTCCGAGCAGAGGTGTTTCTACCTTGACGGGCCGGGAGGCAGTGGAAAGACCTTCATCTACAACACCCTGATCAGCGCGCTGCGAGCCAGAGGCGAACGAGCCGTGGCCGTCGCGTGGACTGGCATTGCTGCAACGCTGTTGAAGGGTGGGAGAACCTGCCATTCTCGATTCAGACTGCCTGTCCCGATCGTGGAGAACAGCACGTCCGGCGTGAAGCCCAACTCCGCCGAGGGTGCTGCGCTGCGGGCGGCCAAGGTGGTCATCTTGGACGAAGGGCCCATGGCGCCTGTGCTGGCCCTGAACGCGATCGAGCGCACGTTGCGTGACGTGACAAACGATGACCGACCGTTTGGCGGAAAGGTGATCGTCATTGGAGGTGACTTTCGCCAGTGCCTTCCGGTCGTCCGCAACGGCAACCGAACGACCATCGTCGAACAGTGCATTAAACGCAGCACACATTGGGCCCTGTTCCGCACGCTCGAACTGCGCGCGAACATGCGCGCCAACGAAGGAGAGGACGAGTTCGTGGAGTGGCTGCTGCGCGTCGGAAACGGCGAACTAACGAACGACCACCACCTGCCAGAAGACACAATCGCCCTGCCCGACCAGTGCGTCGTCGACTGCGTCATGGACGCCGTCTTCGGCAAGAGCATCAGTGCTGCCGAGATGGCCGAAATGCAGGATCACGCAATCCTCTGCCCGAAGAACACAGAGTCGTTAAACATCAACGACACTGTTCTCGAGCGACTCGAAGGCGACGTGCACGAATACTGCAGCGCTGACTCAGTGGACGTCGGCGAAGGCGAGGATGGCGACGCTCTGACCACCGACTATCCAGTCGAGTACCTGAACTCGCTGACGCCGTCTGGGATGCCGCCGCACAAGCTGCGCCTGAAAGTGCACGCAGTCGTGATGCTCATGAGGAACGTGAACGTACGAGCCGGCCTGTGCAACGGCACTCGGCTAAGCGTGGTTGCACTCTACGAGCACGTGATCGACTGTCGGATCATCGGAGGACGATGCGCAGGAAACAGGACTTTTCTCTGCCGAGTGAACCTCAAGCCCTCAGACGCAGGCCTGCCGATCACGATGATCAGGCGCCAATTCCCGATTCGTCTGGCATTCGCCATGACGATTAACAAGGCCCAGGGACAGTCTTTGAGACGCGTGGGAGTGAACCTCGAAAAACCAGTGTTCGGACACGGCCAGCTCTACGTGGCGCTGTCAAGAGCTCGGTCCCTCGACTCAGTGTTCCTAGCAGTCACCAGCAACGAGGCGCAGGGCAAGCTGATCAAGTCATGCAACACCACTTTTACAAAGAACATCGTGTACAAAGAGGTGCTAGAAAGCCATGCCCCGCAAAAGTCAACAGCGGCCCCAAACTCGCAAGGTGGTCGTCTCAGTGACCCACGAGAGGCTGACGACGAGGGTATCGAGCGGACACTCAGCAAGCTAACTGTCGCAGATGCTGGAGCATTGAACGAAGACGACGAACAGATGGACACAAGCGACTGGAACGAATCGAACATCAGAATCGTGCGTGGTTCGTGGCACCAGGGGGATGCTGCCAGAAAGTTTGTCAACGCAGGAAGGCAATGCACGGCAATGGCTGCCTGCGCTATCGCCTTAGCAAACAACAAGTGTCCATCAACATGGCAAAAAGACACACTGGACAGAATTCTCGATTCCGGCGATGCACTGTACACCCTCAGTGCGCGAAATCTGCCACGGGACGAGCAATACCTCACGGTACAGGAACTACACGACTACATATCCGTCGCGGGAGTGAACACATGGATAAACAAACAAGAAAACGCCGACACTGCTGTTTCCGGTCTGATCTGGCCGCAAAACATCGCTCGCCACAACGCCTGGCCCGACCTACACACAGGACTAAGCACGTTTCTCGCGGGTGCGGCCTCCGGGATCCTAACAGCGGTGTCTGTGTCGGTGGCCATTGGCAGAACGGTCGATGGGACGTACTGGCTGTTTGACTCCCACGCGAGAAACCAACATGGATACGCGAGTCCAGACGGAAAGGCGTGTCTGGCTTTGCACAAAGACCTGAGGATGCTGAGTGATATGTTCTGCGAGAACGTGCTCCCGGAACACACGCTCGAACCAGAACAATACACGATCGAGAAACTACAAATACGACAGCAAAACCAAACGTGACAAAACGAACAACAACAAGGATATGCCTTCTATGCAAAGAGTTGCGCATCGGGGGACAGTGTTGGTAAACCAGGCTTACCAACAGGCTTATGGTGCACAACACAAGCAGGGACAGGGTAAACGAAGGAGGCCTGTCATGCAGCCGGGAGCGGGGAGGGGCTCCTGGCAAAGCGCAAAGCGCAAAACGTACAGACCATCGTACGAATGCGCATGTCAACAACGTCGCGCTAACATTTGAAGGAAAACCACGTAGATTAACCAGGCCCAACATCCGGCTATTGGTGGACAACACAAGCAGGGACAGAGAAAATGAAGGAGGTCTGTCATGCAGCCGGGAGCAGGGAGGGGCTCCTGGCAATGCGCAAAATGCAAAACGTACAGACCATCGTACGAATGCGCATGTCAACAACGTCGCGCTAACACTTGAAGGAACACCGTGTAGATTAACCAGGCCCAACATCCGGCTATTGGTGGACAACACAAGCAGAGACAGAAATAATGAAGGAGGGCCTTCATGCAATTAAAATCATTAAAATTAAAATTGTAAATGTGTGTAAATTGAGGTATTAGGATAAAAAAACATTCCTTGCTGGGCATATGCATTTTGTTTTGTTTTGCTACGGCGACACCACACCACTCGCTTTTCTCGGATCAACAACTGATGGTGGACGCCCGTGTACCAGAGTAATGACAATATATAGCCATCAACAGTATTACCAATAAGTTATAAGTTATAAGTTATAAGTTATATTAACAAAGTGTTAGGTAAGCGTGGCAGAAGGGTCAAAGACCAACAACCGAAAAAAAAATCAACAAAAGCAAAAAATAAAACCTACAGGGGGCGAAGCACCCTGCAAGAGGGCCATACGCAGAGGAAGGTTGGGAAGTTGGGGGGGGGGGGGGATCAGGAAAGGTAGGATTAGTGGTGGGGGGGGGGGGGGGGGGGGAGAAAGGGGGAGTGCCAAAAAAAAAAAAAAAAGGCAGGAAAGGTAAACGGAAACATACAACAAGGTTGGGTTGGTTTGTGGGTAAAGGACCTACCCACAAGCAGGGCGTGTGGCAACACATGAAAACTCTCTTTTCTTGGATCATCAAATTGATGGTGGACGTCATTATGGTGGACGTCTGTGTACCCGATTTACGAAAATATTTAGCCTTCATCAGCAGTACCAATAAGTCCACGTTTGAGCATTGATTATATGTAGATAAACACAAAGTGTTAGGTAAGCGTGGCAGAATGGTCAAATACTATCACCGAACAACAAAGCAACACGAGAAACAAATAAAACCTACAGGGGGCGAAGCCCCCTGCAAGGGGGCCCCGCGCAGATGGTGCTTTGGGGCGAAGCCCCAAAGCACGCCGGGGGGGTTGGCGGCCGGAGGCCGCAGGGGCAGAGCCCCTAGTTTCCACCTTATATAAAATCCTTATTTTCTGTTGCCACGATACTATTGTACTCATGGATGTGGCTATGTGGCTATGTGGGGATGTGGCCATGTGACTATGTAATTTTGACGGCGTAAATCGCCAGCGAAATTGCGAAAACGCAATGAAAACGCAAGGGGAAAGTTGTGTTGTGTTCGTGCCACTGAGGACTTGAGCGCTGCAATATTTTGCCAGCGATTTGAGCCGCGCTTGATGTAAAAAACAACGAAAAACACACGCCAAATCACTCGGCCAAAAGTCATCGCCTCTGGAGGCAACAATTGGCAACAATACTTGACTAAATGTATCCATAGTTACAAAAGAAATCGCAATGAAAAGTTCATTTATTTCAGCCTCAAGTAACAGGACCTATAATATTTTGCCACTGACAAACTCACGCTGTGGCGACACCAAGCGATGGTGGACATCGGTGTATCTGATCTCATGTGAGATTTCTTACGAGTTTAACTGTGAGTTTTTACGGCTTTTCCACTAGGAATATAATAGTGTTTGAAATCCAGTTATGCTCTTGATAAAGTATAATATAGCTTTACTGAAATACTGGAAACACATCATACAACTACTGCAGATGCCGCCAAAAAACGTGCAGGCCAAACTAACGCCGACGAGCAACGAAGAAAGGACGAAGGCAGCGGCCGACAGGGCACGGGTCCTGGGTGCTGGATGCTGGGTGCCGGGTGCTGGGTGCCGGGTCCTGGGGGCTGGATGCTGGGTGCCGGGTGCTGGGTGCCGGGTCCTGGGTGCTGGATGCTGGGTGCCGGTTGCTAGGTGCTGGGTGCCGGGTGCTGGGTTCCGGGTCCTGGGTGTTGGATGCTGGGTGCCGGGTGCTGGGTGCTGGATGATGGGTGCCGGGTGCTGGATGCTGGGTGCCCTGGATGCTGGATGCTGGGTGCCGGGTGCTGGGTGCCGGGTCCTGGGTGCTGGGTGCCGGGTGCTGGGTGCCGGGTCCTGGGTGCTGGATACTGGGTGCCGGGTGCCGGGTGCTGGGTGTTGGGTGCCGGTTGCCGGTTGCTCGGTGCTGGGTGCCGGGTGCTGGGTGCTGGATGCTGGGTGCCGGGTGCTGGATGCTGGGTGCCGGGTGCTAGGTGTTGGTGCTGGGTGCCGGGTGCTCGATGCTGGATGCTGGGTGCCGGGTGCTGGGTGCTGGGTGTTGGGTGTTGGATGCTGGGTGCCGGGTGCTGGGTGCTCGGTGCCGGGTGCTTGGTGCCGGGTGCTGGGTGCTGGATGCTGGGTGCCGGGTGCTGGGTGCTCGGTGCCGGGTGCTGTGTGGTGGGTGTTGAGTGCTGGATGCTGGGTGCCGGTTGCCGGGTGCTAGGTGCTGTGTGCCGGGTGCTGGGTGCTGGGTGTTGAGTGCTGGGTGCTGGGTCCTGGGGGTCGGGTTGTGGGTGGTGGGTGGTGGGTGCTTGGTGCCGGGTGCTGGATGCTGGGTGCCGGGTGCCGGGTGCTGGGTGCCGGGTGTTGGGTGCTGGATGCTGGGTGCCGGGTTCTGGGTGCTGGGTGACGGTTGCTGGGGTGTTGGGTGTTGGATGCTGGGTGCTGGGTGTTGGGTGCTGGGTGTTGGATGCTGGGTGCCGGTTGCTGGGTGCTGGGTGCTGGATGCTGGGTGCCGGGTACCGGGTGCTGGGTGCCGGGTGCTGGGTGTTGAGAGCTTGATGCTGGGTGCCGGGTGCTGGGTGGTGGGTGTTGAGTGCTGGGTGTTGGGTCTTGAGTGCTGGATGCTGGGTGCCGGTTGCCGGGTGCCTGGTGCTGGGTGTTGAGTGCTGGGTGCCGGGTCCTGGAGGTCGGGTGGTGGGTTTTTGGTGCCGGGTGCTGGGTGCTGGATGCTGGGTGCCGGGTGCTGGGTGTTGAGTGCTGGGTGCTGGGTGCCATCGTACGATTGTGCATGTCAACACCGTCGCGTTTGCACTTGAAGGAAGACCGTGGAGAAGACCGTGTCGATTCACCAGGTCTTACATCCGGCTATTGGTGGACAACACAAGCAGGGACAGAGAAAGGGAAGGAAGTCTGTCATGCAGGCAGGAGGTGGGAAGGGGTTCCAGGCACAAGGCACAAGTGCACAAGGTACAGACCATTGTACGATTGCGCATATCAACTCTGTTGTACTACGCAGAGGAAGGTTGGGAAGTTGTGTCGGGTAAGGAAAGGTAGGATTAGTATTTTGGTGGGGAAGGGGGGGGGGGGGGGGGAATTTACTTCGGCAAAAAAATACGCACGAAAGGCAGGAAAGGCATCAGGAAACATACAACACGGTTGGGTTTGGAGGTTGGGTTGGGTCAGTAAAGGAACACTTAGAAGCAGCACGTGCGGCAACACATGAAAACTCACTTTTCTTGGATCAACAATTGATGGTGGACGTCTGTGGACCCGAGTCACGAATATATATAGCCAGCATTAGTAGTACCCATAATGTCGCATTTGAGCAGTGAATATGTAGATAAATACGAAGTGTCAGGTAAGCGTGGCAGAAGGGTCAAATAACAATTACCGAAAAACATATCAACACAAGAAACAAATAATACCTACAGGGGGCGAAGCCCCCTGCAAGAGGGCTCCGTGCAGATGGTGCTTTGGGGCGAAGCCCCAAAGCACGCCGGGGGGGCTGGCGGCCGGTGGCCGCAGGGGCAGAGCCCCTAGTCCACCTTATATAAAATCCTTATTTTCTGTTGCCACGATACTATTGTACTCATGGATGTGGCTATGTGGCTATGTGGGGATGTGGCCATGTGACTATGTAATTTTGACGGCGTAAATCGCCAGCGAAATTGCGAAAACGCAATGAAAACACAAGGGGAAAGTTGTGTTGTGTTCGTGCCACTGAGGACTTGAGCGCTGCAATATTTTGCCAGCGATTTGAGCCGCGCTTGATGTAAAAAACAACGAAAAACACACGCCAAATCACTCGGCCAAAAGTCATCGCCTCTGGAGGCAACAATTGGCAACAATACTTGACTAAATGTATCCATAGTTACAAAAGAAATCGCAATGAAAAGTTCATTTATTTCAGCCTCAAGTAACAGCACCTATAATATTTTGCCACTGACAAACTCACGCTGTGGCGACACCAAGCGATGGTGGACATCGGTGTATCTGATCTCATGTGAGATTTCTTACGAGTTTAACTGTGAGTTTTTACGGCTTTTCCACTAGGAATATAATAGTGTTTGAAATCCAGTTATGCTCTTGATAAAGTATAATATAGCTTTACTGAAATACTGGAAACACATCATACAACTACTGCAGATGCCGCCAAAAAACGTGCAGGCCAAACTAACGCCGACGAGCAACGAAGAAAGGACGAAGGCAGCGGCCGACAGGGCACGGGTCCTGGGTGCTGGATGCTGGGTGCCGGGTGCCGGGTGCTGGGTGCCGGGACCTGGGTGCTGGATGCTGGGTGCCGGGTGCTGGGTGCCGGGTCCTGGGTGCTGGATGCTGGGTGCCGGATGCTAGGTGCTGGGTGCCGGGTGCTGGGTGCCGGGTGCTGGGTGCTGGATGCTGGGTGCTGGGTGCTGGATGCTGGGTGCCCTGGATGCTGGATGCTGGGTGCCGAGTCCTAGGTGCTGGATACTGGGTGCCGGGTGCTGGATGCTGGGTGCCGGGTGCTGGGTGTTGGGTGCCGGTTGCCGGGTGCTGGATGCTGGGTGCCGGGTGCTGGATGCTGGGTGCCCTGGATGCTGGATGCTGGGTGCTGGGTGCCGGGTGCTGGGTGCTGGATGCTGGGTGCCGAGTCCTGGGTGCTGGGTGTTGGGTGCCGGGTGCCGGGTGCTGGGTGCTCGGTGCCGGGTGCTTGGTGCCGGGTGCTGGGTGCTGGATGCTGGGTGCCGGGTGCCGGGTGCTGGGTGCTCGGTGCCGGGTGCTGGGTGGTGGGAGTTGAGTGCTGGGTGCTGGGTCCTGGGGGTCGGGTGGTGGGTGGTGGGTGGTGGGTGCCGGGTGCTGGATGCTGGGTGCCGGGTGCTGGTTGCTGGGTGTTGGGTGCTGGTTGCCGGGTGCACGGTGCTGGGTGCTGGATGCTGGGTGCCGGGTGCTGGATGCTGGGTGCCCTGGATGCTGGATGCTGGGTGCTGGGTGCCGGGTCCTGGGTGCTGGATACTGGGTGCCGGGTGCTGGGTGTTGGGAGCCGGTTGCCGGTTGCTCGGTGCCGGGTGCTGGGTGCCGGATGCTGGAAGCTGGGTGCCGGGTGCCGGGTGCTAGGTGTTGGGTGCCGGTTGCCGGGTGCTTGGTGCTGGGTGCTGGATGCTGGGTGCCGGGTGCTGGATGCTGGGTGCCCTGGATGCTGGATGCTGGGTGCTGGGTGCCGGGTGCTGGGTGCCGGGTCCTGGGTGCTGGATACTGGGTGCTGGGTGTTGGGTGCCGGTTGCTCGGTGCTGGGTGCCGGGTGCTGGGTGCTGGATGCTGGGTGCCGGGTGCTGGATGCTGGGTGCCGGGTGCTAGGTGTTGGTGCTGGGTGCCGGGTGCTCGATGCTGGATGCTGGGTGCCGGGTGCTGGGTGCTGGGTGTTGGGTGTTGGATGCTGGGTGCCGGGTGCTGGGTGCTCGGTGCCGGGTGCTTGGTGCCGGGTGCTGGGTGCTGGATGCTGGGTGCCGGGTGTTGGGTGCTGGGTGCTCGGTGCCGGGTGCTGGGCGGTGGGTGTTGAGTGCTGGGTGCTGGGTCCTGGGGGTCGGGTGGTGGGTGGTGGGTGCTTGGTGCCGGGTGCTGGATGCTGGGTGCCGGGTGCTGGGTGCCGGTTGCCGGGTGCACGGTGCTGGATGCTGGGTGCCGGGTGCTGGATGCTGGGTGCCCTGGATGCTGGATGCTGGGTGCTGGGTGCCGGGTGCTGGGTGCCGGGTCCTGGGTGCTGGAAACTGGGTGCCGGGTGCCGGGTGCTGGGTGTTGGGTGCCGGTTGCCGGTTGCTCGGTGCCGGGTGCTGGGTGCTGGATGCTGTGTGCCGGGTGCTGGATGCTGGGTGCTGGGTGCCGGGTGCTAGGTGTTGGTGCTGGGTGCCGGGTGCTCGATGCTGGATGCTGGGTGCCGGGTGCTGGGTGCTGGATGCTGGGTGCCGGGTTCTGGGAGCTGGGTGACGGGTGCTGGGGTAATGGGTGTTGGATGCTGGGTGTTGGGTGCCGGATGCCGGGTGCTGGATGCTGGGTGCTGTGTGCTGGATGCTGGGTGCCGGGTACCGGGTGCTGGGTGCCGGGTGCTGGGTGTTGAGAGCTTGATGCTGGGTGCCGGGTGCTGGGTGGTGGGTGTTGAGTGCTGGGTGTTGGGTGTTGAGTGCTGGATGCTGGGTGCCGGTTGCTGGGTGCTAGGTGCTGTGTGCCGGGTGCTGGGTGCCTGGTGCTGGGTGTTGAGTGTTGGGTGCCGGGTCCTGGAGGTCGGGTGGTGGGTGCTTGGTGCCGGGTGCTGGGTGCAGGATGCTGGGTGCCGTGTGTTGGAAGTTGAGTGCTGGGTGCGTACGATTGAGCATGTCAACACCGTCGCGTTTGCACTTGAAGGAAGACCGTGGAAAAGATCGTGTCGATTCACCAGGTCTTACATCCGGCTTTTGGTGGACGACACAAGCAGGGACAGAGAAAGGGAAGGAAGTCTGTCATGCAGGCAGGAGGTGGGAAGGGGGTCCAGGCACAAGGCACAAGTGCACAAGGTACAGACCATCGTACGATTGCGCATATCAACATTGTTGTACAACGCAGAGGAAGGTTGGGAATTTGGGTCGGGTCAGGAATGGTCGGATTAGGGGTGGGGGGGGGGGGCAAATACAGTGGTTTTATGCAGTGAATATGTAGATAACCATCGTACGATTGTGCATATAAACATATTGTGCATATCAACACTGTTGTACTACGCAGAGGAAGGTTGGGAAGTTGGGTCGGGTCAGGAAAGGTAGGATTAGGGGTGGGGGGGAGGGAAATAACGTGGTTTTATGCAGTGAATATGTAGATAACCTTCGTTCAATTGTGCATATAAACACTGTCGTACTACGCAGATGATGGTTGGGAAGTTGGGTCGGGTAAGAAAAGGTAGGATTATTTTTTTATTGGGGGGGGGGGGAATATACTTCGGCAAAAAACTACGCACGAAAGGCAGGAAAGGCATCAGGAAACATACAACACGGTTGGGTTTGGAGGTTGGGTTGGGTCAGTAAAGGAACACTTAGAAGCAGCACGTGCGGCAACACATGAAAACTCTCTTTTCTTGGATCAACAATTGATGGTGGACGTCTGTGGACCCGAGTCACTAATATATTATATAGCCAGCATTAGTAGTACCCATAATGTCGCATTTGAGCAGTGAATATGTAGATAAATACGAAGTGTCAGGTAAGCGTGGCAGAAGAATCAAATAACAATTACCGGAAAACAAAACAACACAAGAAACAAATAAAACCGACAGGGGGCGAAGCCCCCTGCAAGGGGGCCCCGTGCTGATGGTGCTTTGGGGCGAAGCCCCAAAGCACGCCGGGGGGGGGGGGTTGGCGGCCGGAGGCCGCAGGGGCAGAGCCCCTAGTCCACCTTATATAAAATCCTTATTTTCTGTTGCCACGATACAATTGTACTCATGGATGTGGCTATGTGGCTATGTGGGGATGTGGCCATGTGACTATGTAATTGACGGCGTAAATCGCCAGCGAAATTGCTAAAACGCAATGAAAACGCGCGGGGAAAGTCGCGTTGTGTTCGTGCCACTGAGGACTTGAGCGCTGCAATATTTTGCCAGCGATTTGAGCCGCGCTTGATGTGAAAAACAACGAAAAACACACGCCAAATCACTCGGCCAAAAGTCATCGCCTCTGGAGGCAACAATTGGCAACAATACTTGACTAAATGTATCCATAGTTACAAAAGAAATCGCAATGAAAAGTTCATTTATTTCAGCCTCAAGTAACAGGACCTATAATATTTTGCCACTGACAAACTCACGCTGTGGCGACACCAAGCGATGGTGGACATCGGTGTATCTGATCTCATGTGAGATTTCTTACGAGTTTAACTGTGAGTTTTTACGGCTTTTCCACTAGGAATATAATAGTGTTTGAAATCCAGTTATGCTCTTGATAAAGTATAATATAGCTTTACTGAAATACTGGAAACACATCATACAACTACTGCAGATGCCGCCAAAAAACGTGCAGGCCAAACTAACGCCGACGAGCAACGAAGAAAGGACGAAGGCAGCGGCCGACAGGGCACGGGTCCTGGGTGCTGGATGCTGGGTGCCGGGTGCCGGGTGCTGGGTGCCGGGACCTGGGTGCTGGATGCTGGGTGCCGGGTGCTGGGTGCCGGGTCCTGGGTGCTGGATGCTGGGTGCCGGGTGCTAGGTGCTGGGTGCCGGGTGCTGGGTGCCGGGTGCTGGGTGCTGGATGCTGGGTAATGGGTGCTGGATGCTGGGTGCCCTGGATGCTGGATGCTGGGTGCCGAGTCCTAGGTGCTGGATACTGGGTGCCGGGTGCTGGATGCTGGGTGCCGGGTGCTGGGTGTTGGGTGCCGGTTGCCGGGTGCTGGATGCTGGGTGCCGGGTGCTGGATGCTGGGTGCCCTGGATGCTGGATGCTGGGTGCTAAGTGCCGGGTGCTGGGTGCTGGATGCTGGGTGCCGAGTCCTGGGTGCTGGGTGTTGGGTGCCGGGTGCCGGGTGCTGGGTGCTCGGTGCCGGGTGCTTGGTGCCGGGTGCTGGGTGCTGGATGCTGGGTGCCGGGTGCCGGGTGCTGGGTGCTCGGTGCCGGGTGCTGGGTGGTGGGAGTTGAGTGCTGGGTGCTGGGTCCTGGGGGTCGGGTGGTGGGTGGTGGGTGGTGGGTGCCGGGTGCTGGATGCTGGGTGCCGGGTGCTGGTTGCTGGGTGTTGGGTGCTGGTTGCCGGGTGCACGGTGCTGGGTGCTGGATGCTGGGTGCCGGGTGCTGGATGCTGGGTGCCCTGGATGCTGGATGCTGGGTGCTGGGTGCCGGGTGCTGGGTGCCGGGTCCTGGGTGCTGGATACTGGGTGCCGGGTGCTGGGTGTTGGGAGCCGGTTGCCGGTTGCTCGGTGCCGGGTGCTGGGTGCCGGATGCTGGAAGCTGGGTGCCGGGTGCCGGGTGCTAGGTGTTGGGTGCCGGTTGCCGGGTGCTTGGTGCTGGGTGCTGGATGCTGGGTGCCGGGTGCTGGATGCTGGGTGCCCTGGATGCTGGATGCTGGGTGCTGGGTGCCGGGTGCTGGGTGCCGGGTCCTGGGTGCTGGATACTGGGTGCTGGGTGTTGGGTGCCGGTTGCTCGGTGCTGGGTGCCGGGTGCTGGGTGCTGGATGCTGGGTGCCGGGTGCTGGATGCTGGGTGCCGGGTGCTAGGTGTTGGTGCTGGGTGCCGGGTGCTCGATGCTGGATGCTGGGTGCCGGGTGCTGGGTGCTGGGTGTTGGGTGTTGGATGCTGGGTGCCGGGTGCTGGGTGCTCGGTGCCGGGTGCTTGGTGCCGGGTGCTGGGTGCTGGATGCTGGGTGCCGGGTGTTGGGTGCTGGGTGCTCGGTGCCGGGTGCTGGGCGGTGGGTGTTGAGTGCTGGGTGCTGGGTCCTGGGGGTCGGGTGGTGGGTGGTGGGTGCTTGGTGCCGGGTGCTGGATGCTGGGTGCCGGGTGCCGGGTGCTGGGTGCCGGTTGCCGGGTGCACGGTGCTGGATGCTGGGTGCAGGGTGCTGGATGCTGGGTGCCCTGGATGCTGGATGCTGGGTGCTGGGTGCCGGGTGCTGGGTGCCGGGTCCTGGGTGCTGGAAACTGGGTGCCGGGTGCCGGGTGCTGGGTGTTGGGTGCCGGTTGCCGGTTGCTCGGTGCCGGGTGCTGGGTGCTGGATGCTGTGTGCCGGGTGCTGGATGCTGGGTGCTGGGTGCCGGGTGCTAGGTGTTGGTGCTGGGTGCCGGGTGCTCGATGCTGGATGCTGGGTGCCGGGTGCTGGGTGCTGGATGCTGGGTGCCGGGTTTTGGGTGCTGGGTGACGGGTGCTGGGGTAATGGGTGTTGGATGCTGGGTGTTGGGTGCCGGATGCCGGGTGCTGGATGCTGGGTGCTGTGTGCTGGATGCTGGGTGCCGGGTACCGGGTGCTGGGTGCCGGGTGCTGGGTGTTGAGAGCTTGATGCTGGGTGCCGGGTGCTGGGTGGTGGGTGTTGAGTGCTGGGTGTTGGGTGTTGAGTGCTGGATGCTGGGTGCCGGTTGCTGGGTGCTAGGTGCTGTGTGCCGGGTGCTGGGTGCCTGGTGCTGGGTGTTGAGTGTTGGGTGCCGGGTCCTGGAGGTCGGGTGGTGGGTGCTTGGTGCCGGGTGCTGGGTGCAGGATGCTGGGTGCCGTGTGTTGGAAGTTGAGTGCTGGGTGCGTACGATTGAGCATGTCAACACCGTCGCGTTTGCACTTGAAGGAAGACCGTGGAAAAGATCGTGTCGATTCACCAGGTCTTACATCCGGCTTTTGGTGGACGACACAAGCAGGGACAGAGAAAGGGAAGGAAGTCTGTCATGCAGGCAGGAGGTGGGAAGGGGGTCCAGGCACAAGGCACAAGTGCACAAGGTACAGACCATCGTACGATTGCGCATATCAACATTGTTGTACAACGCAGAGGAAGGTTGGGAATTTGGGTCGGGTCAGGAATGGTCGGATTAGGGGTGGGGGGGGGGGGGCAAATACAGTGGTTTTATGCAGTGAATATGTAGATAACCATCGTACGATTGTGCATATAAACATATTGTGCATATCAACACTGTTGTACTACGCAGAGGAAGGTTGGGAAGTTGGGTCGGGTCAGGAAAGGTAGGATTAGGGGTGGGGGGGAGGGAAATAACGTGGTTTTATGCAGTGAATATGTAGATAACCTTCGTTCAATTGTGCATATAAACACTGTCGTACTACGCAGATGATGGTTGGGAAGTTGGGTCGGGTAAGGAAAGGTAGGATTATTTTTTTATTGGGGGGGGGGGGGGAATATACTTCGGCAAAAAACTACGCACGAAAGGCAGGAAAGGCATCAGGAAACATACAACACGGTTGGGTTTGGAGGTTGGGTTGGGTCAGTAAAGGAACACTTAGAAGCAGCACGTGCGGCAACACATGAAAACTCTCTTTTCTTGGATCAACAATTGATGGTGGACGTCTGTGGACCCGAGTCACTAATATATTATATAGCCAGCATTAGTAGTACCCATAATGTCGCATTTGAGCAGTGAATATGTAGATAAATACGAAGTGTCAGGTAAGCGTGGCAGAAGAATCAAATAACAATTACCGGAAAACAAAACAACACAAGAAACAAATAAAACCGACAGGGGGCGAAGCCCCCTGCAAGGGGGCCCCGTGCTGATGGTGCTTTGGGGCGAAGCCCCAAAGCACGCCGGGGGGGGGGGGGTTGGCGGCCGGAGGCCGCAGGGGCAGAGCCCCTAGTCCACCTTATATAAAATCCTTATTTTCTGTTGCCACGATACAATTGTACTCATGGATGTGGCTATGTGGCTATGTGGGGATGTGGCCATGTGACTATGTAATTGACGGCGTAAATCGCCAGCGAAATTGCTAAAACGCAATGAAAACGCGCGGGGAAAGTCGCGTTGTGTTCGTGCCACTGAGGACTTGAGCGCTGCAATATTTTGCCAGCGATTTGAGCCGCGCTTGATGTGAAAAACAACGAAAAACACACGCCAAATCACTCGGCCAAAAGTCATCGCCTCTGGAGGCAACAATTGGCAACAATACTTGACTAAATGTATCCATAGTTACAAAAGAAATCGCAATGAAAAGTTCATTTATTTCAGCCTCAAGTAACAGGACCTATAATATTTTGCCACTGACAAACTCACGCTGTGGCGACACCAAGCGATGGTGGACATCGGTGTATCTGATCTCATGTGAGATTTCTTACGAGTTTAACTGTGAGTTTTTACGGCTTTTCCACTAGGAATATAATAGTGTTTGAAATCCAGTTATGCTCTTGATAAAGTATAATATAGCTTTACTGAAATACTGGAAACACATCATACAACTACTGCAGATGCCGCCAAAAAACGTGCAGGCCAAACTAACGCCGACGAGCAACGAAGAAAGGACGAAGGCAGCGGCCGACAGGGCACGGGTCCTGGGTGCTGGATGCTGGGTGGCGGGTGCCGGGTGCTGGGTGCCGGGACCTGGGTGCTGGATGCTGGGTGCCGGGTGCTGGGTGCCTGGTCCTGGGGGCTGGATGCTGGGTGCCGGGTGCTGGGTGCCGGGTCCTGGGTGCTGGATGCTGGGTGCCGGTTGCTAGGTGCTGGGTGCCGGGTGCTGGGTGCCGGGTCCTGGGTGTTGGATGCTGGGTGCCGGGTGCTGGGTGCTGGATGATGGGTGCCGGGTGCTGGATGCTGGGTGCCCTGGATGCTGGATGCTGGATGCTGGGTGCCGGGTGCTGGGTGCCGGGTCCTGGGTGCCGGGTGCTGGGTGCCGGGTCCTGGGTGCTGGATACTGGGTGCCGGGTGCTGGGTGTTGGGTGCCGGTTGCCGGTTGCTCGGTGCTGGGTGCCGGGTGCTGGGTGCTGGATGCTGGGTGCCGGGTGCTGGATGCTGGGTGCCGGGTGCCGGGTGCTAGGTGTTGGTGCTGGGTGCCGGGTGCTCGATGCTGGATGCTGGGTGCCGGGTGCTGGGTGCTGGGTGTTGGGTGTTGGATGCTGGGTGCCGGGTGCTGGGTGCTCGGTGCCGGGTGCTTGGTGCCGGGTGCTGGGTGCTGGGTGCCGGGTGCCGGGTGCTGGGTGCT